>MDKI01034193.1:0-26602 GCA_005239505.1 Nicotiana paniculata
AAATATGTGATTTATTCCAATACTAGTAAATAGACAAGAAATATTAAGTATGAATGAGAAGAACTGATGAATCAAACTAGTGTTATCAAAGGAATAGGAACCTCGAGTTCCATAGCCTCGGGGTCTCGAGGTGAGTTATGAACAATAAAGTATGAACAATAAATTAAGAGCAATCAAGCTGAAGAATAATTGTTGAGCACAGTAAACGAGAAAAACATAATAGAATGTTCTACTGCAGTGAATCTAATGGTCCTTTTACAAATGATTGGGGTCCCCTTATATAGGAACGGAAAACATTAATATGGTACATTTCTAATTGTGACAAACAATTCTATTGGTACAACTGTATAACAACCTACTATGGATTTGTACTAACTCGTACAAATCCTATCCCACAATTTACGCCCTGATCCACGTGTCCATGAGAGATTCCCGCTTTTCCTTGAGTGTCATTGAAATCGTACTGTCTCGAGGTAGACCATGCCAGGCCCTCGATTTACTTCTCGAGGTGTGCACATCCCCTCCAGACTTGATTCTTACTTCGGGTTTTTCGAATCTCGAGCTCGAGGCATGATTAAGCCTTCGAAATCGAGCTCCCCGATTTTGACCGTATACAGATAGTCCCCGCGTTTCTTAGAATGAAATGACAAGAAATGATTTCAACTTTAACTCTTCGAGGCCCTAATCATGACGTCAGACCCGTGAGGTCGATTAGTGTGACTGAAAGGTCGTGCAAGAGTTACGTCTGCACATCTTTCGAGGAGTCATTAATTAAAAGCGGCTTTTGACTAGCCATTTGGTTTCCCCAACATGCACAAATGGCCTCTATAAATACTTCAACCCATTTCCTTTGCTGACTTTACTTTCTTCAACATACTCAAAACCTACTATTCTCTTATTTCCTCTGTGATTATACCTTTCTTGTGTTCATTTTTCCATCAACTTTCGTTTTTTTCTTCTGAATTTATAGTAACAATGACGAATACTTCCAAGACAGTTTCACACAAAGAGAAGGCTTCTTCGTCTTCACGCGTATCAAGAGCAAAACGGCGGTACCTCCTCGTATTTAATAGTGCACCCCCGGGTCGTGTGATACATCTTCCGATTTCAAAGTTGACAGACCTACTTCGATCCCGGGTCGATGCGAGCCTATGTCTCGGTATATCAGCTTGATAACCGAACTCAAACAAGTAAAAGCAGATTGCTGTTGGGCAGACACGGTGAACGTGGAGATCCCTTCACCCGAAGAAGATATCACCACTTTAAAAGCAGGGTACCTAAGTGTGTATACCTACCCATTCACCTTAGGCCCTGCAGATCCTTCTCTACCCCACCTAGACCCAGTGATTTTTGACTTTTGTCGACAATACCAAGTGAAGTTAGGCCAAATCCACTCTTCTTTTTGGAGAATTCTTCACTTGATTAGATACTTCTCGAGCAAGGTCGAGGGGATGTCTTTTACCCTCGACCATCTGATCAGTCTATACAGCCCTCGTCTCTATTGAGGTAGCCTGATAAAATTACAGCGTCGGTCTTCGAAGTCTTTCTTCTCCAGCATCGACGAAGATAAAGACCGAGGGTGGATGAGCCGCTTCGTTCGAGTCATGACCTCCGACCTGATTCCCATTGAAAAGATGTCGTTCCCAGAGGAATGGAATATGAAGCGTAAGTAACGACTTGTCGAGTGTGATTCATTACTTTTATGGTCCCATCTAATTTTGAACTTACTCATTTTTTGATGATACAACCGTCGCTTGGTATCAAGGTGCAGTTGTGGACCTCCCGGGATGGGTTCGATAATTGGATTCCACTTCCTCATACGCCGAGCGCGTCTGGCACGATTTGGCCAAAGGCTTATGGGAGACCAAAAATCACAGTGAGATTTCATCATTTTCTTATCCAAATCCCTTAGACAAATATTCTTTAGAAAAATACCTAACATTGTATTTGTACAGGCCTCAGGGATGCTGTTTCGATGAGGTCGCCGCCACTTGGTGAGGAAGAAACCCCAAAACCTGCCAAAGATAAGAAGAGGAAGAAAGAGTCGCCGGCGAACTCCCTGAAGCCGAAGAAAACCAAGGTGCGAAAGCCTAAGGTCGATACAGTGGACTTATCTCTGGAAACTCTAGAACGTCTTCGTGCTGGGGACGAAGAGGAAGAAGATGTTGAGGGCGAAGATGACCGCCTGTTAGTGATTCGGAGAAGAGGAAGCACTGATGCTTCAAAGGCTGCTGAACTGAAGGCTACTACTATGGTCCAATCTCAAGCCCGAGGGGGTCCCTGAGGGGAGCTCGAGCAAAGTCCTCGAGCCAACCAGTGACAAGGAAGCACCTTACATCATAGGGAACATGATTGATAAAGTTAGAGAGCCCAACCCGAGG
Source organism: Nicotiana paniculata (assembly GCA_005239505.1). Taxonomy (NCBI): domain Eukaryota; kingdom Viridiplantae; phylum Streptophyta; class Magnoliopsida; order Solanales; family Solanaceae; genus Nicotiana; species Nicotiana paniculata. The sequence goes on from MDKI01034193.1 coordinate 2,382, forward strand.
TGCCTCGAAGGCTAGTGAACACCCCAATTGAATTATTCGAGGTGATTGATGTGGATGTCTCGTTGTTCTATGCGGGGAAGATACGGGATGCCCAAGATATGAAGACTCCCGATGTGTAACATCCCACGGGGAGGACGACATATTCAGAGAATGCTTTTCCATAATCGAAGAGGGCCCCGATCTTGACGCCTCATTCATCTTCGAAGAGGCTGAGAAGCTTTGAAAGCAGGTAAACTTTGCCTTAACAATTGTAGTTAGAGTTTGGTTTTTGCCTTTCTGACTCCCTTTCTTTGTGATAGGGTCGTGATGGTCTATGAATGAGCTTTATTCAAGTATTGGGCTGAGCTTGCTCGTTGTGAAGATGAGCTCAGGGAGCTCATGTCAGAGATGGACGAACGCAAGGCTCTCTATGCCAAAAATAGGGGGAACTCAAGGATCTTCGAGCAAGTTCGGAGGAGGCTTCCCAAGAGCAGGTCAAGCTCGTTGAACAACTAACATAGAATTTGTGGGTTTACTTTGTATCTTCCTTGCTTCGGTGCCTAATACTTTAATTTTGTAGCTTCATCAGAGGGTCGATCTGGTGGAATAACTTCGGGAGGATCATAATAACAAAGAGGCTGAAACCCTCGGGTGGAAGCAAAATATGGACCGTCTGGACTCCGAGAAGGATACTCTTCGGGAAAAATTGAACTCGATCGAGCACCAACTTCAGAGTGAAAAAGAATAGAGCCGTAAGTTCAAGGATCTTTACACTGAGACGGCCGCAGAACTATCCAAAGTCATATCCGAAGTTGATGCATTTGTGTCCTCCTATCGCACCGATGATGCTGCTGTAAATGCTCGGGCTCGGGAGATCTCTGCTGCTGCCGAGTTCAAGTTAACATGTGCCATCAATCCTCTAAGCTGGAGTCTCGAAGGCGCACTCTCGAGGAGGTTCATGCTAAAAGGCTTTGACATGTCCGCCGAAATCGAGAAGGTGAAGGCATTGTAAGAAGAGGCAGCTGCATTACTTTCTACCAACGAGGATTCTGCCAGCGGCTCTGATAATGAGGGAGATGAAGGTGAAGTCCCTGAGGAGGAGGAGGAGAAGTCCCCCGAAGGTGAGGCTACTGAAGATGTAGATCCAGTGGATACCGCCTCCGAGCAAGTGACCCCGGGAGTAGATTAGGTTCTTTTTCCTTTTGTGTAAGGGCCCTGTGTGGAGGTATTGTAAATGTATTTTTGCATCATATAAAGAATTTATTTTCTTCATCTTCTTCTCGTGTTAAATTCCCTTTTGTCTTCAGTTGTGAAACGAAATTTGTTGTTGTAGACAATCAGTCCGCCTATTATGCTTAGAATATAATACCCTTAGGTTCTTCGTTTGATCAATGATCGACAACAGGTTACCACTTGAGGTTTAGTCTTTGAGCTAATCTCTTATTTGAATCGATGTTAATTCGGGGTGAATGGACTTTTGAGTCCGAGCTATATAAGGTCTCAAGCATGGTGTGCTTCGGCCTTTGTGCTCTTTAAGTATTGGCCCTTAGGATTTAAAATATCAGCCCTTAGGCTCTTTAGACTGGCCCTTAGGCTCTTTTAGGTTGGCCCTTAGGCTCTTTAGATTGGCTCTTAGGCTCTTTTAGGTAGGGCCAATTCGGCCTATAAAATAACTATAGTTTTTCCCTCTTTCTGGCCAAAGACTTAGTGGAATTTTTGGTATGCCTTAGCATGTATGTTTTTTATTCATGTTTGATTTTTCGGAGGTTCGATTGATTGGAACCTCGTTTATAAGTTGATATATAGTGATAATTGAATACCTCTTGAGGTTTTTTTGAAGACTGGTATTATCAGAGCCTCCACATTATTCGAGGGCTGATTTTATCGAAGACCTTTATAGTTTGCTTTTGCCGAGGGTAGCCTGGTTTAACCGGTTTTTTGAAGTATTTGAAGGCCTTTAGTTTTTATGGCGGAAGTCGGACATTTCCGAGCCGTATTATTTCGGACTTAACCTTTTCATATGATCGTAGTCTTTTTATATGGCCTCTCAGAGATGCATGGCAATTAGAGTTTGAGCAGTTGCGCCAGGGTTCTATGACCGTGTCAGAGTATACGGATTGATTCAGTGATTTGGCTAGGTATACACCAGCCTTGGTTGCTACTATTAGAGAGTTGTTCCGTCGATTTATCGAGGGGCTCAACCTTAGTATCAGATTTAGCATGTCCCGAGAGTTAGAGATGGGTATCGCATACCAGCAGGTAGTGGAGATTGTTAGGAGATTGGAGGGTATGTTGAATCGGGAAAGAGAGGAGAAGGAGGCCAAAAGGCCTCGAGATTCTAGCACATATAATGGTACTCGTTCCCCAACTGCAGCTCGTCATAGTAGGGGCTATGTGAGTTTCCATGTTCATTTAATACTTCCAGCTTCCAGCGGAATTCCGGCCACTCCTAGGCCTCAGGCTCCCTATTATTCACCGCCATTATCTAGTGAACCTTCTGCACGGGGTGCTTTCATTGTCCGGCCGATCAGGCCCAAGCCAGCCTCACCCCAGGTCCTCCGAGAGCTTGCTTTCAGTGTGGTGACACTCGTCATATGGTGAGGTATTGCCCCAAATTCAGGAAGGGTGCACCTCCACAGACTACTCAGGCTCCACGTATTCCACCGAGTCCCCATGATTCTCAATTCATGCTCGCCGCACCAGCTGCCATGCCACCTGCACTGCCAGCTAGAAGTGGAGGTCGAGCAGGCAGAGGTCACCCTAGAAGATGAGGACAAGGAAGATACTATGCTCTTCCTGCTAGGACGGAGGCAGTTGCATCTGACTTTATCATCACAGGTATTATTTTGGCCCGTTATAGAGATGCATCAGTCTTATTTGATCCAGACTCCACTTATTCATATGTTTCGTCTTATTTTGCTCCATATTTGGGCGTATCTCGTGATTCTTTGAGTTCTCCTATCTATGTGTCTACACATGTGGGAGATTCTATTGTTGTTGACTGTGTGTACCAGTCGTGTTTAGTTGTTCTAGATGGTTTTGAGACCAGAGCCGATTTATTGTTGCTCAATATAGTAGACTTTGATATTGGGCATGGATTGGTTGTCGCCCTATCATGCTATCCTACATTGTCACGCCAAGACGATGACGTTGGTTATGCCAGGTCTACCGCAGTTAGAGTGGAGAGGTACTTTAGATTATATTCCTAGCAGGGTTATTTCATTTGTAAAGGCTCGGTGGATGGTTGAGAAGGGATGTGATGCGTATCTGGCATATTTAAGGGATGTCAATGTTGATACTCCTACCATCAAGTTCCAATAGTGAGGGGTTATCCAGATGTATTCCCAGCGGATCTTCTAGGCATACCGTGACAGAGATATTGAATTTGGTATTAATTTGTTACTGGGCACTCAGCCCATTTCTATTCCAGCCTATCATATGGCCCCAACAGAGTTAGTGGAGTTAAAGGAACACTTGCAAGAGTTTCTTGATAAGGGCTTCATTCGGCCTAGTGTGTCTCCTTGGGGTGCTTCAGTCTTATTTGTAAAGAAGAAGGATGGTTATATGTGTATGTCTATTGATTATCACCAGTTGAACAAGGTTACAGTGAAGAACATGTACATTTCCATGTATTGATGATATATTTGATCAGCCACAGGGTGCCAGAGTGTTCTCTAAGATCGACTTGCGTTCAGACTATCATCAGTTGAAGATTTGGGAGTCAAATAACCCGAAGATTTCCTTCAAGACTCGTTATTGACATTACGAGTTCCTTGTGATGTCTTTTGGGATGACCAATGCCCTAGAATCATTCATGCACTTGATGAACAATGTACTTCAACCCTATCTTGACTCATTCGTCATTGTGTTTATTGACAACATTCTGGTGTACTCCCGGAGCCGGGAGGATCATGAGCAGCACCTGAGGATCATGCTCCAGACCTTGAGAAACAAGTTATATGCAAAAATTTTAAAGTGTGAATTCTGGCTAGATTCGGTGGCATTTTTGTGTCATGTAGTATCAAGAGAGGGGATCAAGGTAGATTTGAAGAAAATGAAGCATTTCAAAGTTGGCCCAGACTGTCTTCTGCTGCGGCGATCCGGAGTTTTTTGGGTTTGGCAGGGTAGCATCTATGACTGGATTGACCTTGAGAGGTGCTCCGTTCAGGTGGACCGAGGAATGTGAGGAGAGCTTTAAAAATCTCAAGACTGCTTTGACTACAACCCTAGTGCCGGTATTGCCTACAGGTTTGGGGTCTTATATTGTGTATTATGATGCATCGCGTATTGGTCTCGACGCGGTGTTGATGTAGGGCGGTAGCGTGATTGCCTACGTGTCTATATATTTGAAGGTGCATGAGAAGAACTTTCATGTCCACGACCTCGAGTTAGAAGCTATTGTTCATGCCTTGAAGATTTGGTGGCACTATTTGCACGGTGTCCCTTGTGAGGTCTACATCGATCACCGAAATCTACAATATATGTTCAAACAAAAGGATCTTAACTTGCGGCAGCAGAGGTGGTTAGAGTTTCTTAAGAACTATGATATCACCATTCTATATCATCTCGGGAAAGCCAATATGGTGGCTGATGACTTGAGCCGTAAGGCGTAGAGTTTGGGTAGCTTAACAGATCTACCGGTAGCAGAGAGGCAATTAGCCTTGGATGTTCAGGCCTTGGCCAACCAGTTTGATAAATTGGATGTTTTTAAGCCGAGTCGAGTTTTGGATTGTGCGATTTCCCAATCTTCTCTTTATGATCGTATCAGAGAGCATCAGTATGATGGCCTCCATCTTCTTGACCTCAAGGACACCATTCAGCACGGCGATGCCAAGGAGGTCACTATTGGAGATGACAGTGTACTAGGGATACAGGGGAGGTAATGTGTGCCCAATGTAGATGGCTTGCGTGAGTTAATTCTATAATAGGCTCAGCGTTCGCAGTACTCCATTCATCTAGGTGCCACAAAGATGTATCAGGACCTGAGGCAGCATTGTTGGTCGAGGAGAATGAAGAAGGACATAGTGAAGTATGTATCTCGGTGCCTAATTTGACAGCAAGTGAAGTATGAGCATCAACGGCCAGGTGGATTGTTTCGGAAGCTAGAGATTTCATAGTGGAAATGGGAGCGGATTACTATGGATTTTGTTGTTGGTCTCCCACAGACTTAGAGGAAGTTCGATGCAGTTTGGGTGAATATGGATAGATTTACCAAGTCAGCTCATTTCATTTCAGTAGTGACTACTTACTCTTCAGAGCATCTGGCTCAGGTTTACATTCGCGATATTTTCAAGCTTCATGGCGTGCTAGTATCTATCATCTCTGACCGGCGCACTCAGTTTACATCGTGGTTCTGGAGAGCCATACTGCATGAGTTAAGTACTCGTGTGGAGTTGAGTACAACATTTCACTCTCAGATAGACAAATAGTCTGAGCGCACTATTCAGATATTGGAGGATATGCTACGTGTGTGTGTGATGGATTTTTAGGGGGGGGGGGTTTGGGAAAACTTCTTGCAGCTTGCTAGGTTTTCCTACAACAACAATTATCAGTCGAGCATTCAGATGGACCTGTATGAGGCTTTGTATGGTAGGCAGTGCCAGTCTCCGGTGGGTTGGTTTGAGTCGGGTGAAGCTAGATTATTGGGTACAAACTTGGTTCCGCTTTGGAAAAGGTTAAATTGATTCAGGATCAACTTCGTACAGTCCAATCCAGAAAAAACGTTATACAGATCAGAAGATTTGCGATGTTGCATTCATGGTTGGGGAGCGGGTCTTGCTCCAGGTTTTGTCCATGAAGGGTGTTATGAGGTTCGGGAGAAGTGCAAGCTGAGCCCTAGGTATGTCACACCTTTTGAGATTCTTGAGAGGGTTGGATAAGAATCACAGTAATCCGTCTCATGTGTATCACGTCGATCCGTCTTAGGTGAAAAGATGAGATGCTCCGGAAGTATCACGGCGATCCGTCTCATGTGTTAGACTTTAGCTCATTCCAGTTGGATAAGGATCTATCTTATGTTGAGGAGCCAGTGGCCATTTTGGACAGACAGGTCTGAAAGTTGAGGTCAAAGAACATTAATTCAGTGAAGGGGTTAGCCAGTCGAGGAGGCAACTTGGGAGACCGAGCATGATATGTGTAGTCGTTGTCCTCGTCTTTTCACCACTTCAGGTATGTCTCTATACTCGTTCGAGGACAAATATTTGTCTTAAGAGGGGAGGATATAATGATTCGGTCGGTCGTTTTGAGAATATTAGCCAAGATCCCCTATTTATTTCTCTCTATATTTTATTTTATGGTTATGTGACTTGCTGGGGCGCTTGGTGTCGGGTTCGGAGTTTCGAAGTGAAATAGGACACATGATCCTTAAATTGGAAGTTTAAGTCGAAGGCGTTGACCGTAGTTTGACTTTTGTGAAGATGACTTTCGAATAGAGTTTTGGAAGTTCCAATAGCTCCATATGGTGATTTGAGTCTTAGGCGCGTGTTCGGATGTTGATTTGGAGGTCCATAGGTCATTTCGGCGTTAATTGGCGAAAGTTGAAAAGTTGGAAGATTTTTGGAAAGTTTGACCGGGAGTGGACTTTTTGAAATCTGTCTCGGATTCCAATTCCGGAAGTTGGAGTAGGTCCATAATTTTATTCATGACTTGTATGCAAAATTTGAGGTCAATCGGACTTGATTTGATAGGGTTCGACATCAAATGTAGAAGTTAAAAGTTTATACGTTCATTAGGCTTGAATTGGGGTGCGATTCGCATTTTTAATGTTGTTGGATGTGATTTAAGTCCTCGTCTAAGTTCATATCGTGTTTTAGGACTTGTTGGTATATTTGGTTAAGGTCCCTGGGGCTTCGAGTAAGTTTCGGATGGTTGACGGATCAATTTTTGGACTTAGAGATGTGTTAAAGTTTTCTGGTTTTCTCAGGTCTGGTTTCCTTCAAAACGATCACGTGGTTTGGTCTGCGATCGCGAATGGGTATTTGTGTGGACTGGTGTCCTACTCTACGCGTTTACAGAGAAAGGGACGCGATCGTGGAAGGTTGGTTCCGAGTGAGTCGTGAACGCATGGTGAAGGTCATGTTCGCATAGAGGAATTGGGTGCAGCGGGTTCACGTGCAGTTGTGCTTCGCGATCGCGTGGGTGAGTTCGCAATCACGTAGGTATGGGTATTATTTTATCCACGTTCGCGTGGAGTCAACCGCATTTGTGGAGGCTATTTTGCGGGCAACTTTGTTTTCCTCTTCCAATCGCGAAGGATATTCCACGATCGCGTAGTGTAAATAACTGGGCAGCATAACTTAAATTTCAAAACGAGGTCATTCTCTTATTTCACATTTGGAAATTGAAAGCTCGGATTAAGGCGAGATTTTGAGGGATTTTCAGATGAAGTGTTGGGGCAAGGATTCTTAACTCGTTTTTGATTAAATTCCACTAATCTATCATTGATTTCGTCATGTAATTAGAGATATAGGGTGGAAATTGGGGGAAAAGTGTAGAAGTTCTTAGACCAAGTTTTTGGCTTTTGAATGGCGAAATGAGGACGGATTTGGATAATTCTTGTATTGTTAGACTCGATATCGAATGGGTGTTCGATTTTTGAAATTTTAGTTGGATTTCGAGACGTTAGCTCGGGTCAACTTTTTGGAGAAAATTTTCAATTCTTAGCTAAGATCATTATTTCATTATTTAAATTAGTTTCTTATAGTTATATTTATAGTATGAAGTTGTTTTGGCTAGATTCGAGTCGTTCTGAGTTGGAAAATCGAGGAAATGACCTTCTAATTGATTGATTGAGTGTGGTTTGAGGTAAGTGACTTGTCTAACCTAGTGGGTGAAATTCCCCTTAGGATTCGGTACTGTGACGATAATTTATAATATGTGAAGGTTGTGTACGCAAGGTGACGAATGCGTACACCGGCTAAATGTTGGAAATTCCGATTTTAGCTACATAGTTTCCTTTTCTTGCCTTAATTGAGTTGCTTTAGCATGTTATAGTCATCATGTTTAGCCTAATTTCACATGTTTACTTGTTGTATTTCCTATTTGCAACTTGCATCACATGTTTAGTTGAATTACTTATTTTTCTTGATTTACATATTGATTACTTAACTGTGAAATTCTATACTTGAAACTGCTATCCTTGAAATATCTTGATGTTGAGTTTGTGTTGAATTGCAAGGCCGTGGTTCTTTGAGGCAAGGTGTAAGTTGTGAAATATCATTTATTTAGTTGATGTGTTTTGGCTTTCACGTTATTGTTGAGGTGATTGTTTGATTTTTTTGCACGAGGTTTCTGCCATGTTGTTGGTACTATTTCATGAGGGTTTTGCCATGCAGTTGTTATTGGTTTCACGAGGTTTCTTTCATGGCATTGTGATTATTAATATGCATGCGGTGGTATAAGGTATGGGTGTTGAAACGCATGTGGTGACATAATGTGGGCTTGATACGCATGGCTAGTATGGGAACTATTTGAAGCCATGCAGTGTGATAAGGTGGGCTAAACGCGGATGCTATTTCGGGAAAAATGATTTTCAAAACCAAATATAAAGGCTCCCGCAGTGATATAAGGAAAGGCTGTGATTTGTTTTTTTACGATTTGGGACTACGAGGCGGTAACTCGGGAGTGCCCCTGTTGATCTTTTTTATTTGCTGTATTGATTGGCTCTTGTTTCCTTAACATGTAAAATTATTGTTTTCCTTTCATGTTGATTTAGCTTTCCTTGATTCCATGTTGTTATTTCCCGTGAATTCTTTGTTATTCACTTCCCTGCCATTATCATTATATCGTGTCTTGTTTCTTATTATCTCCAGTAGGGCCGTGAACTGACCTCGTTACTACTCTATCGAGGTTAGGATTGGCACTTACTAGATACCATTACGGTGTACTCATATTATGTTTCTACACATGTTTTTTGCAGATCCAGGTACATCCTATCAACCTTGGTATTAGAGCGTTGTGTGGCTTCCTTATTGCAGAATTCAAGGTACACCGGCCCGCGCCCGCAGGTCTCAGAGTCCCAATCTAATCATGTTTTTTTCTTATTTCTTACATTTTGATAGACAGTGATGTATAAGATTGTTCGTACTGTATCTAGAACTTGTGAGTTATATCTCACCAGGTTTTAGGATTGTACATATTGAGTTTTGGTAGATTCTATTTTTGAAATTGTTGGGATGTTCAAGTTTTAATGTCTTATTTAATGTTTTCGCATATTGTTTGGATTCCCTAGTCTTAGAGACTAGGTGTTCGTCCCGATATCCTACGAAGGGAATTTTGAATCGTGACAAGTTGGTATCAGAGCTTTAGGTTCATAGGTGTTATGAGCTAACCTACGCGAACACGACATGGAGGTGGTGAACGCGACACGAAGGTCACGAACGCGAAGAAGGATGGGTGGCTGCGAGGCAGAAGGGCTTCGCCAACGCGAAGGGCCGGCATGGGCAGACTTGATTTTTTATGGGATTTGGTTCAAGGGGAGATTTTCATCACCTATGGAAAGGTAAGTAATTCTCACATAATGTTAGTTAATTACATGGATTCTACAAGGATCTAAACATGATATTTTGTAGAAATTGTAATTTGAAGAAAACTTCGAATTTGGTTTTTTTTTTTGGATTTTGTACAAGGCAAGGTATTTTTTTTTTGGATTTTGTAATTTGAAGAAAACTGGACATGGAATTAGGAATAAATTATATATCTAATTTTGTGGTATAATGATTGTCATCGAAAATTTTTGGATCCGGGCACGTGAGCCGAGGGTTGACTTTGTTGACTTTTTGATCGGAATTGGGAATTATTATAAATTGTTAAATTATATGCATTTGGAGTATATTTTGATTGAATTGCACATTGTTTGACTAGTTTCGAATCATTTGGCTTTGAATTGAAGAGTTAGAGAGGTATTTGAGCCGGTTATGGAACTACAGAACGAGGTAAGTCTACTGTCTAACCTTGTGAGGGAAAACTAACCCCAGGTGATATAATTGTTATGTGCTACTATTTATGGTGTTACGTACGTATGAGGTGATGAAAGTCCGTACATAGTTAAAACATGTTTATGCCCGGGTAGACTTAAGACTTTATCATGTAATATTAAGATTATTTGAAATCACTTTTGCTAGTTTAATTAAGTGAATTTATAATTGAAATTGATTTAGGAATATATATTAGGCCGGGCCTTATCACATTGAGTTGTTGGCAAAATATCTTATAAGGCGGTAAATGGTATATCCACCTTATGTTCATGTACTGTATTGTAAGCACGTGTCTCGTAATTCGATAAGTTCCTTTCTTTCTTGTGGAGCGGGCCGAATGCCTAGGTAGTATATTAAGATGCATATTTGGTTCGTGCTGGTCAACCCTCGGTAGTGTACACACCACTCTGGATCGGGCCGTATGACCTCGGTATAATCGTACGTTATATCGCTAGCAATTCGAATATTCACGGGATTATCCTTCTATCGATGCCTGACATTTTATATGCTATTCCGTATCCATTTGATATTGGAACTTGATATTTTCCGAGCTATTGAGATATGATACGAGATTGAGAAATTTATATCGTTAAAAAAAATTATGAAAGATCGTGTTAGTTACGGGTTGTACCTCACTGCTACTTTTGTGCTTCATATGTGTTTATGAATTATCATACTGATTTATTGGACCACTAGTAAGTGTCGATGTCGACCTCTCGTCACTACTTCTTCGGGGTTAGGCTAGATACTTACTAGGTATGTGTTGACTTACGTACTCATACTGCACTTCTGCACTAAATGTGCAGGATCTAACGAGTTCATTTGGTGGACATCTTGGCGCGCACGCACGCACTGCTGAGGAGACTTTATGGTGAGCTGCATTCCAGGTTATGTATCTCAGCTCACAGAGTCTCCATCGTACTATTACTTTATCCTCTCTTATTTACATTCCAGACAAATGATATATTATTATTGTACTCCTTAGTAAATGTTCATGTACTTATGACACCAGATTTTGGGATATTCTAGTTGATGCTTACGGATTTGCATATTATTATCACCTTTTATTTTTATGCATTACTAATTATATACGTACCCGTGCTTTTAAAGGTGTAAATCTTCTTATTTAATAAAATTTATGATTTTAAAATTACTAAAATAAAAATTAAAGTGATAGCTCATTGTTGGCTTGCCTAACGTCGACGTTGGGGGTCATCACGACCTATAGTGGGTTTTGGTCTTTCTCTTGATCTTATGTACAAAAAGGAAACGAATTGCTTTTAAGTGATTCTTGTAAAAATAAAATAAAGACATTGATTGTCGATAGAGGCGGAGTCAGGATTTGAAGTTTATGGGTTCTGATTTAGTCATTCAATCCACAGCTCGTTTTAGTTACTGGATTCGTAACTAAATATTAATACATATTTACTACATTTTTTAATACAAATATAAAATCTAATAAAAAATTATTGAATTCATCTGAACCCTTTGTTCATCGGGAAAGACATATCCTTACAAACTAAAACTAGGGTAAATGCAATAACAGAAGGGTTTTAAGCCTTTTAGGTAGAAAAGATGTCATATAAAAAGCTCCCCCGGTACCATCAGACTCAGTTACTACTACATAAATTAAAATTTGCAGTAGATAAGATAAAATATACGAAAGTTATCGTATTATATGATTATATCTCTCTTGAAATCAAGTTAAAGTTTTGATAAAAATGTATTCATGTTAGAGTTGGCAACTACAATCCTTAATAGGGCTGTTCATTTGGATAGGATATCCGAAATTCGAATCGATTCATTCAATTTCGGATTTCGGATTTTGGATTGGATCTGATTTCGGATTGTGTTTATTAAACTTTCGGATTTCAAATCGAATTCGGATTGCTATATTTTAATCCGATCCGATTCGAATCTGAAATTATTAGGCAATGTATAAATACTACACTTTAATTTCGGATAGTCAGTACTTCTTTTACATCTTCCTCCCAGTTATTACCTTTACAATTGCTAGATTTAGCTATATTGGTACCATAATACTCTCATAATTGTATAAACATGAATTTTTCTTAATGCATTGCCTCTTTTACAAAGAAAATATACATATTAGTTTGCAACTTTGAGGCATAATAATGATCCGAAATCCAATCCGATATAATTCGGATCGGATTCGGATTGCATTTTCTAGAATCTGAAATCCGAAATCCAAATCCAAAATATGCTAAATCCGATCCGATCCGTGCACAACCCTAGTCCTTAACTATAAATTAGCACAAAGTCATTAAGAAAATTAAAAGGTACTGTAAAAAACCTCATTCATTCTTCCGACCTTTTTGATTTTAATAAGCTCAATCTGCTAACAATATATTACTTTGCATATTTGTTCCTCTTAATGGTAGTGAATATACATTTTATGATAATTGAATCCCGACTAGCTATTCTAGAAAATTCTCTCTCTTCTGGAAAATCTAGAGATAGAACCAGAAATCTTAAGAAATATGTCATATTTTCCGTTATTTAATTCTTATGTAACTTTATTATTTGTAACCGTATGATCAACTACAACAATTTATTTTAAGAAAATTTCCATATTCCGACACAATTTTTGCAATTTCTTCATATCTTATTATCTATATATGTTATTGTTAGAACATGCGCGGAAGAAACCAAACAAACCAGGCATCTAATACATGTAAACTAGATAATGTTATAATCACAAGATTAGAAGCACTAACCTCTTGAAATCGTTGGACAAAGCTTCCAAACAGCAAGAATCCAGGGCTGCAGTCTTCTGCTATATGCCTAATAAACCTTGGACGATTTTGCTTTTGGGTGGACAAAAACAATACAACTCTGAAAGTAAGTAATTAGGTGAAATTTCGTCCTCCTTAAGTAGAGTTATTTTTGGCCGAAAATTGTCTTCCAAAAACGTGTAGGATTCTACAAGTAGAATCCTACTCTAACTCTAACGGATGACTTTTCTCCCAAGTCACTTTTTACCCAAGTCTTGTCCAGGTTTTTACTAGGTATAGCAGGGACCACAGAAATAATAAGAGGCTGCCAATTATCGCATTAATTCGAAGTTAGCATGAATTCATTCTTACTATAATTAATTGTAATTTATTCCACTAAAAAACTGCAATTGAACACCTCAGTATGAATTTCGAAAATTCAATAACACTTATTTTAACTCTCCATGTTAAGCTCTCAAATACCAGTTAATCAAATTAAATCACTGAAAATTTAATTTAATCAACTAATTAAATCCTTTACAATACCGCTTAAACTATTTCATGTGACGGATACAAAATTCACCGGCCGGGTTTTCACATGAAAACTTATAAGCTTATATAAAGGGATATCATCAAACTCAAAACCGAGTCAAGGATTCTATCAACTAATTATTATTCACAAATGTTATTCGTTATTGTCCAATCTATTAGGTATACACTAACTCGGAATAGAGTCGTACCTTTTGATAAATCAAAACAATAAACAAATTACATTGATCATAATAATTATATCAAGATTAGGACTATAAGCTCATTTAATGAATTAGAGAAAGTATTTCATATATTTAGTACAAAAATATCTTTTCTCTACTTTGTCCGTTCAATATACACTGAGTATACTAGCACAAGAAGTCGGAGTAAAACCACTCCCATAATCAAGACAAATTATACTATAATCTTGTGCTACAATCATCAAGATATTTTGTCCAATAATATCTTTGATTGTGAACAAAATTTATTAATTATGAGAACCAACAATTTAATCTTCCGTGCATGAGCTAAGACTCCATACACTAAATTGTCTACTACATAACTAAAAGGACACACATGTAACAAATGATCTATTTAAAATAGTACTTTATTGAATTGAATAAATTAAATATATAATTGTTCCATAAAGTATAAAACAAACTACTATGTCTAAACCGCAAGGTTAATAGTATATCCCAACAATCTCCCACTTAGACTCATAACCATGCGTTGACTACTCTAACACCCATTCCTTCTACATGCTTGTCAAAATTCTTCTGTGTAGAGCTCTTCGTAAACGGGTCTGCGAAATTGTCCTCTGACGCAATCTTCAACACTCTTGAATCACCTCTTTGAGTTATGTCCCGAATTAAGTGATATTTACGCTCAATATGTTTACTCCTTTTATGGCTTTTTGGTTCCTTCGAGTTTGCAACTGCACCACTATTGTCACAATAAAGTACAATTGGTGCTTGAACTGAAGGAACAACATTAAGCTCTTTTAGAATGTTCCTGAGTCAAACAGCCTCTTTAGCTGCCTCAGATGCAGCCACATATTCGGCTTCCATGGTGGAATCAGCAACACATGGTTGCTTGATACTCCTCCAACTTATGGCTCCACCTCCTAAGGTAAAAACATATCCTGAGGTAGATTTTCTAGAGTCTCTATCTGACTGAAAATCTGAATCAGTATAGCCAATGGGTGCAAGATCACCTGAGTGATACACCAACATATAATCCCTAGTCTTTTTCAAGTACTTGATTATACGCTCAACAACAGTCTAGTGTTCTCGTCCAGGGTTAGACTGCAATCTACTAACCATGCCAACTGCAAACCAGATATCCAGTCTAGTACATAGCATAGAATACATGAGACTCCCTACAGCAGAAGCATAAGAGACCGCCTTCATTTTTTCTATCTCATTAGTCGTTTTTGGGGACTGATCTTTCGACAGAGAGATTCCATGTCTAAAAGGGAGAAAGCCTTTCTTGGAATCTTGCATGCTAAATCTGGTGAGAATAGTATCAATATAAAGTGCTTGGGACAAGCCTAATATCCTCTCCTTGCGATCTCGCATAAGCTTGATTAAAACCGAAGGTTTTAATCGTTGCGTCAAAACAAGTGTTACATGCTCTAGAAGCTTGTTTCAATCCATAAATGGATTTCTTTAATTTACACAACATGTGCTCATTGCCACTTTTAATGAAACCAACTGGTTGTGCCATATAGATGCACTCATAAAGACTTCCATTTAGAAAATCCGTCTTGACATCCATTTGCCAAATCTCATAATCGTAATGAGCAGCAATGGATAAGAGAATCCTAATGGATTTAAGCATGGCTACTGAGGAAAAGGTTTCCTCATAATTGATCCCTTCTTTTTGAGTCCCTTTTGCAACAAGCCTAGCTTTAAAAGTTTACACTTTTCCATCCATTCCTCTCTTTTTCTTATAGATCCATCTACAAACCAATGGGGTTGACTCTAGTAGGTGGTTCTACAAGATCCCAGACTTGATTGGAGTACACAGACTCCATTTCAGATTTCATAGCATCAACCCATTTATCAGCATTTGTATCCTGTAGTACTTCGTCGTAATTAATAGGTTCTGTATTAGGCTCTTCAGGGATTCTACCATAAGATTCTCCCAAGAGTGCAAGCCGGAGAGGTTTTCTAATAATTTTCCCACTACGACTAGTCACTACAGGTGGAGGAAGATTTTTTTGTTGAATCAAAACATCATTTTCTGGAACTGAAGCCTCAATGTTATCCTCCACATCTTGCGGTGCTGGGATATCATTAATTTCTTCCCGGAGTGCAGGCTGCAGAACATTTTCAGGTTGTTCAATAATCTGAGGTTGCTCAAAAATCTGAGGTTGCTCAACATTACTCCCACTACTTTGGGGTAGTGAGAGGTCAGGCAATTTCTTTTGTGCAATCTGCTGCCTATTGACATTTCTCCCACTACGATAGTGCAGTGGTATGTCAATACGGGCTTCCGGGATACGTTCTAGAGATGAGTCTTTAGTTACTCCATTATTTAATTCCTGTAAAACTAGTTTACTTCTAGGAATATGGTTCATTAAATAGTCTTCTTCTAAAAATCTGGCATTTGTCGTAACAATTACATTTTTTTCTTCGGGACAATAAAACAAACCGCCATTAGTTCCTTTTGGATATCAATTAAAAATGCATACTTCTGTCCTTGATTCCAATTTATCCGCTTTTCCTTTCAGCACATGTGCTGGAAAACCCCAAACCCGAATGTGCCGTAAACTTGGCTTGCGCCTAGTCCACAATTCTACTGGAGTTGAAGGTACTGACTTTGAAGGAACCAAATTTAGAATGTAATTTGTTGTTTCTAAAGCATATCCCCAAAAGGAAGAAGGCAAATCGGAATAACTTAACATTGATCTAACCATTTCCATAAGTGTCCTATTTATTCGTTCTGCCACACCATTTTGTTGTGGTGTTCTCGGGGCAGATAATTGAGATATAATTCCACTATCTGATAAGTATTTTATGAATTCCGCAGAAAGGTATTCACCACCACGATCAGATCGCAATGTTTTGATATATTTATCATGTCGTTTCTCCGTTTCCGTCTTAAATTCTTTGAATTTCTCAAAGCATTCAGACTTACGTCGCAACAGATAAATGTATCCATATTTTGAGTAATCATCTGTGAAAGTCACAAAATACTCAAAACCACCTCTTGCTTGTATATTCATAGGGCCACACAAATCAGAGTGAATTAGTTCTAGCTTATCGCTGGCTCTATTTCCTTTTGAGGGAAAATGTCTCTTGGTCATTTTACCTTCTAAATAGGATTCGCATGTTGGTAGTGACTCCACTTTGAATGACCTCAATGGTCCATTAGAGACCAATCTCGAAATCCTATTTAGATTTATATGACATGGACGTAAGTGCCACAAATAAGTTTGACTCAATTCAGAAATATGTTTTTTTTCTGTGGCGGATTAATGTTATTCAATTCTTTTGGTTGTTGTAGCACACGAGGAGATATATCAAGAATAAAAGGGTCATGTACTCTTGCAGCAGTGTAGATAAAACGTTTAAAAAACTTAATAACAGCAGAGTTATTAGCAAAATAAACATTATAACCAGCATCCATTATTTTCAAAACCGAAATTAAATTCCTTCTAATGGAAGGTACATAGAGAACATCTTTTAGATCTAAAACTCTATCACTACTAAACGAAACTCTAATATTTCCTAAAGCTAAAGATGGTGCTGGCTCGCCATTGGCTTGAAATACGCAAATTTCATTCTCACTTAGCCGCCGCGTTTCCTGAAACACCTGCAAAGTAGTGCAGATATGATTAGTGGCTCCCGAATCTACACACCAAAACATGGTAGAAACAGCCGCTATACAAGTTTCAACGACATTTAAATTTGAATTACCTTGCTTATTCAACTTTGACAGATAGGCAGGGCATTGCTTCTTGTGATGCCTAGGTTGCTTGTAATGATTGCACTTGCCTTTGGTCTTTTTCACACCAGCCGCACCACCAGGTGCCAAAACCTTTTGAGCCTTCTTCTTTTTCTTATTCCCTTTCGACTTAGAAACTGAAGCTTTCTCAACATTGAGTGCCACAACTGGAGCTTGTTGTTTGATAATAGACTCTGCCGCTTGCAGCTCATTCAACAATTTCGCTAGTGACAAATCCATTTTGTTCATATTATAGTTCAAGCAAAATTATTGAAAACTGTCAGGCAGAGTCTGTAAGACCATCTCAACTTGAGACTCCTTATCAATCAAGGCTCCAAGGACCTCCAGTTCATTCAGAAGACTCATCATCTTCAGAACATGGTCCCTGACCGATGATCCTTCAGCCATCTTGGTGTTCAAAAGGGCTTTCATGGAAGTCTGCTTAGCTGCATGAGTTTTCTCATCGAACATCTCTTTTAGACTTTCAAGCATGTCGTAAGCAGACGCCATAGGCTGATGCTGATGTTGCAAAACATTCGCCATAGAGGCAAGAATGTAACATCGCGCCATCTCATCAGCCTTAACCCATTTGTCCTAGGCCTTAACCTAATCATCAGTAGCATTTTCAGGTTTTTCTGGACAATCCTCAGTGATTACAAATTTGTAACCTTCAGCAGTTAGGAAAATATCAAAGTTTCTTTTCCAGTCAACATAATTCGGTTCTTCTAACTTGTTTTGGTTCAGAATTGAGGTAAGTGGGTTGAATGAAGACATGGTTAATCTGAGAGATATTTACATTAAATAGATCATTAGTTATGTATTAGAATAATTAAATTCAAAAAAATCACATTACACATATAATCATGCTTATTGAACAGTTAGATTCGTTAGGAAAACTTAACTATTCATGCAAAATATATGAGTGATGTAAGATATTAACCCCATAAATTTAAACAGGACCAACTCAGATTGAGAGTAAACTGTTAATTTAAGATCGGTAAATATCACTTTTATAAACTCTAGTTTCATTGAATCAACATATAACTCAGTTGGAGAGTTAATATAAGTAATCAAATAACTAGAGGCAAACCTATAGTAATTATCTATAATGAATTTATCCGATGGGGAAGAAGACCTATGTCAACATATAAATTTATTATATTACTGTAAAACATGATTGTAAACAATGGGAATTGAACCATACTATCACAGATTTCTTTTAAGAATTCTTTTTATTAAAAACTTTTCCCAGAAAATATAAAAATAGCTGAAAACCCATCTAAACGACCCCGAATGCCCAAAAAACAACATACATCATCAACAAAGCTGATATGTTGTATAAGTTTGGCCATTTCCGATGAACTTACCAAATTTGAGGTCAATCGAAGTTCGACAGAATTTCAGAATTGTAAAATCATGACCTATTTGTAGAATTCTGTTTTTGGCTGTTTTTAGTGTTTTTATTATTTTGACTTGTTCAAATCACATAATATACTCTTGTATGTTAAAACATGATTTCATAACTCAAAATAATAATAATAATATTATTATAATAATAATAATAAAAAAAACATGTTCAGACCGAATTGTAAAAAAAACAGTATGTTTTTCACTGTTAAAAGAAAACGCCACTGTTCATAATTCTGTATATTAATCCATAATTACAGAACTAATATCATACAAAACAGTCAAGTTTTTATTAATATAACACTCTCTGATTATGGACAAAATGCAACTCAAACAGATTTAATTCACTGTTTATGCATATATGTATTAACCCATAATTACAGAATTAATAGCATTCAAGAAACAGTCATGTTTTTTTAAAAAAAAAATTGATATTCATCAAAAACATAATTAAATAGACTGTCATTAAGTATAACACCATTGTTTATGCATGTGTATATTAATTCATAATTTCAGAATTAAGATACTAATAAAAAACGTTTTTGACATAGAATAATCATAAAAAAACCTGTATCATTAAACAACACGTTTTAATATTACTCTATCATGTTGTATTACATTATCTAGTTAGCTATAAGACGACATGTGATATCGATTGTTAGAACATGCGCTGCGGAAGCAACCAAACAAACCAGGCATCTAATACATGTAAACTAGACAATGCTATAATCACAAGATTAGAAGCACTAACCTCTTGAAATCGTTGGACAAAGCTTCCAAACAGCAAGAATCCAGGGTTGCAGTCTTCTGCTATGCCTAATAAAACCTTGGACGATTTTGCTTTTGGGTGGGACAAAACAATACAACTCTGAAAGTAAGTAATTAGGTGAAATTCGTCCTCCTTAAGTAGAGTTATTTTTGGCCGAAAATTGTCTTCCAAAAACGTGTAGGATTCTACCTCTAACTCTAACTGATGACTTTTCTCCCAAGTCACTTTTTACCCAAGTCTTGTCCAGATTTTTACTAGGTATAGCAGGGACCACAGAAATAATAAGAGGCTACCAATTATAGCATTAACTCGAAATTAGCATTAATTAATTCTTACTATAATTAATTGCAATTTATTCCACTAAAAAACTGCAATAGAACTCCTCAGTATGAATTTCGAAAATTCAATAACATTTATTTTAACTCTCCATGTTAAGATCTCAAATACCAGTTAATCAAATTAAATCACTGAAAATTTAATTTAATCAACTAATTAAATCCTTTACAATTCCGCTTAAACTATTTCATGTGACGGATACAAAATCCACCGGCCGGGTTTTCACATGAAAACTTATAAGCTTATATAAAGGGGTATCATCAAACTCAAAACCGAGTCAAGGATTCTATCAACTAATTATTATTCACAAATGTTATTCGTTATTGTCCAATCTATTAGGCATTCACTAACTCGAAATAGAGTCGTACGTTTTGATAAATCATAACAATAAACAAATTACATTGATCATACTAATTATATCAAGATTAGGAGTATAATCTCATTTAATGAATTAGAGAAAGTATTTTATATATTCAATACAAAAACATCTTTTCTCTACTTGGTCCGTTCAGTATACACTGAGTATACTGGCACAAGAAGTCGGAGGAAAATCACTCCCATAATCAAGACAAATTATACTATAATCTCTACAATCATCAAGATATTTTGTCCAATAATATCTTTGATTGTGAACAAAATTTATTAATTATGAGAACCAATAATTTAATCTTCCGTGCATGAGCTAAGACTCCATATATTAAATTGTCTACTACATAACTAAAAGGACACACATGTAACAAATGATCAATTTAAAATAGTACTTTATTGAGTTGAATAAATTAAATATATAATTGTTCCATAAAGTATAAAACAAAATACTATGTCTAAACCGCATGGTTAATAGTATATCCCAACAATCTCCCACTTAGACTCATAACCATGCGTCTACTACTCTAACACTCATTCCTTATACATGCTTGACAAAATTCTTCTGTGTCAAGATCTTCGTAAACGGGTCTGCCGAATTGTCCTCTTACGCAATCTTCAACACTCTTGCATCACCTCTTTGAGTTATGTCCCGAATTAAGTGATATTTACGCTCAATATGTTTACTCCTTTTATGGCTTCTTGGTTCCTTCGAGTTTGCAACTGCACCACTATTGTCACAATAAAGTACAATCGGTGCTTGAACCGAAGGAACTACATTAAGCTCTTTTAGAAAGTTCCTGAGCCAAACAGCCTCTTTAGCTGCCTTAGATGCAGCCACATATTCAGCTTGCATGGTAGAGTCAGCAACACATGGTTTCTTGATACTCCTCCAACTTATGGCTCCACCTCCTAAGGTAAAAACATATCCCGAGGTAGATTTTCTAGAGTCTCTATCTGACTGGAAAATCTGAAATAGTATAGCCAATGGGTGCAAGATCACCTGAGTTATACACCAACATATAATCCCTAGTCCTTTTCAAGTACTTGATTATATGCTTAACAGCAGTCCAGTGTTCTCGTCCAGGGTGAGACTGAAATCTACTAACCATGCCAATTGCAAACCAGATATCCGGTCTAGTACATAGCATAACATACATGAAACTCCCTACAGCAGAAGCATAAGGGACCACCTTCATTTTTTCTATCTCATCAGTCGTTTCTGGGGACTAATTTTTCGATAGAGAGATTCATGTCTAAAAGGGAGAAAGCCTTTCTTGGAATCTTGCATGCTAAATCTGGTGAGAATAGTATCAATATAAAGTGCTTGGGACAAGCCTAATATCCTCTACTTGCGATCTCGCATAAGCTTGACCCCAAGGATATGTGCTGCATGTCCCAAGTTCTTCATATTGAAACGTGAGGACAACCATTCCTTTACTGAGTTCAACATGCTCACATTATTTCCTATGAGCAAAATATCATCTACATACAAAACCAAAAATGTAACTTTATCTCCATCCCACTTCTTATAGACACAAGACTCATTTTCACATTGATTAAAACCGAATGTTTTAATCGATGCGTCAAAACAAGTGTTCCATGCTCTAGAAGCTTGTTTCAATCCATAAATGGATTTCTTTAATTTACACAACATGTGCTCATTGACACTTTTAATGAAACCAACTGGTTGTGCCATATAGATGCACTCATCAAGACTTCCATTTAGAAAATCCATCTTGACATCCATTTGCCAAATCTCATAATCGTAATGAGCAGCAATGGATAAGAGAATCCTAATGGATTTAAGCATGGCTACTGGCGAAAAAGTTTCCTCATAATCGATCCCTTCTTTTTGAGTAAACCCTTTTGTAACAAGCCTAGCTTTAAAAGTTTTCACTTTTCCATCCATTGTTCTCTTTTTCTTATCGATCCATCTACAACCAATGGGTTTGACTCCAATAGGTGGTTCTACAAGATCCTAGACTTTATTGGAGTACATGGACTCCATTTCAGATTTCATAGCCTCAACCCATTTATCAGCATCTGTATCCTGTAGTGCTTCGTCGTAATTAATAGGTTCTGTATTAGGCTCTTTAGGGATTCTATCGTAAGATTCTCCCAAGAGCACAAACCGGAGAGGTTTTCTAATAATTCTCCCACTACGACTAGTCACTACATGTGGAGGCTGATTTTGTTGTTGAATCAAAACATCATTTTCTAGAACTGAAGCCTCAATGTTATCCTCCACACCTTGCGGTGCTGGGATATCATTAACTTCTTCCTGGAGTGCAGGCTACAGAAGATTTTCAGGTTGTTCAACAATCTGACGTTGCTCAACATTACTCCCACTTCTTTGGGGTAGTGAGATGTCAGGAAATTGCTCTTGTGCAATCTGCTGCCTATTGACATTTCTCCCACTACGATAGTGCAGTGGTATATCAATACTGGCTTCCGGGATAAGTTCTAGAGATGAGTCTTTAGTTACTCCATTATTTAATTCCTGTAAAACTAGTTTACTTCTAGGAATATGGTTCATTAAATAGTCCTCTTCTAAAAATCTGGCATTGTTCGTAACAATTACCTTCTTTTCTTTGGGACAATAAAACAAACCTCCTTTAGTTTCTTTTGGATATCCAATAAAAATGCACACTTCTGTCCTTGATTCCAATTTATCCTCTTTTTCTTTCAGCACATGTGCTGGACAACCCCAAACCCGAATGTGCCGTAAACTTGGCTTGCGCCCAGTCCACAATTCTACTGGAGTTGAAGGTACTGACTTTGAAGGAACCAAATTTAGAATGTAATTTTCTGTTTTTAAAAGCATATCCCCAAAAGGAAGAAGGCAAATCGGAATAACTTAACATTGATCTAACCATTTCCATAAGTGTCCTATTTCTTCTTTCTGCCACACCATTTTGTTGTGGTGTTCCTGGGGCAGATAATTGAGATGTAATTCCACTATCTGATAAGTATTTTATGAATTCCGCAGAGATGTATTCACCATCACGATCAAATTGCAATGTTTTGATATATTTATCATGTCGTTTCTCCGTTTCCGTCTTAAATTCTTTGAATTTCTCAAATCATTCAGTCTTACGTTGCAACAGATAAATGTATCCATATTTTGAGTAATCATCTGTGAAAGTCACAAAATACTCAAAACCACCTCTTGCTTGTATATTCATAGGGCTACACAAATCATAGTGAATTAGTTCTAGCTTATCGCTGGCTCTATTTCCTTTTGAGGAAAAATGTTTCTTGGTCATTTTACCTTCTAAACAGAATTCGCATGTTGGTAGTGACTCCACTTTCAATGAACTCAATGTTCCATTAGAGACCAATCTCGAAATCCTATTTAGATTTATATGACATAGACGTAAGTGCCACAAATAAGTTTGACTCAATTCACAAATACGTTTTCTTTTATGTGGCAGATTAATGTTATTCAATTCTTTTTGTTGTTGTAGCACACGAGAAGATATATCAAGAATAAAAAGGTTATGTACTCTAGCAGTAGTGTAGATAAAACGTTTATTAAACTTAATAACAACAGAGTTATTAGCAAAATAAACATTATAACCACCATCCATTATTTTCGAAACCGAAATTAAATTCCTTCTAATGGAAGGTACATAGAGAACATCTTTTAGATCTAAAACTCTATCACTACTAAACGAAACTCTAATATTTCCTAAAGCTAAAGCTGGTGCTGGCTCTCCATTGGCTTGAAATACGCAAATTTCATTCTCACTTAGCCGCTGCATTTCCTGAAACCCCTGCAAAGTAGTGCAGATATGATTAGTGGCTCCCGAATCTACACCCCCGAAACATGGTAGAAACAGCCGCTAAACAAGTTTCAACGATATTAAAATTTGAATTACCTTGCTTATTCAACTTTGACAGATAGGAAGGGCATTGCTTCTTGTGTTGCCTGTCACACCTCCTTTTTTTTTATACACCCCAAGGGGGTATGGGAGTTTTTCTAATTAAAGTGACATTATTCGAAATGGGATTATTTTATTTATTAGAGTCGCCACTTGGAATAGTTTATTTGGTGTCCCAAGTCACCGGTTTATCTTAAGCCCAAATCGATTTTTTTTTTTTTTGAAAGTCTGCGAACCAGAAATTCTAGATAAGGAATTCTGTTAACCCGGGAGAAGGTGTTAGGCA
>ML347503.1:0-14381 GCA_005239505.1 Nicotiana paniculata
TGACATATGTCACAACTTGCATCATAGTTCTTTTTCTTCTCAACCACTATACCTGGGATTAGCATCGTTATTTGCATCGAGGGGTGACCCATTCGTTTATGCCACAACTCTAGTGAATTATGAGCATCCACCTTCAAAGCCTTTACATTCGAGAAGGACCGAAAATAATAAAGTCCATCCTTCGGTTCACCTGCTCCAATTATTCTTCCCGATGACCGTTCTTGCACAACACATGATTCACTTGTAAAAGTCACATCACAATCAAAGTCCTTGGTTAGTTGAGAAACAGAGATTAGATTACATGTCAATTCGGGCACATAAAGTACATTCCGCAATATCAAATTTTCGTCAAGCCTTAGTGACCCCTCTTTGGTAGCCGTTGAGCTGCTTCCGTTTGGTAGACCTACCGGTATTTGCGGCATATTCCGCACACTTTCAAACTTATTCAATTCTCCAGTCATATGGTTCGATGCACCCGTGTCAATTATCCACGGGATTCTCGTCATCTTACCGTGCAACCGGTCACGTTTACTTTCTCCTTTAATAACACATTGTGATCTGATTTGAGCAATATTTGTTCTCAAAACAGATCCAGTATTTTCTTTTATTTTATCAACACTTTTATTCTTCACAAGACCGCAGTTACCAAGAGAATCGATTTCACACGTAGTCATCATCTTTTGTAAAATCGCTTAAACTGGCAACACCAAATACTTTGGTTAATTCACTTTTCAACAATGGAGAGTCTCACAAAATTCTCCAAGCTCCTAACTCGATGGATCGAGATTTGGCTCTGATACCATGATAGAATGCTAAGAAATAATGAAGAACAAGACAAGACAAGTTTTTGGGTGAAATCTCTCATCCCTTCTCATTGATTCCACAAGTATTTATAGGCAAAGAAATAAGACAAAACCTAAACTAGTTGGGAAACCTAAATCTAATGGGCTAGGAAACCTAAACCTAATTGGCTAAGTTTTCATAAACCCATACGATTAATTAATTGTAACCTACTCCTAAATAACATAGGAAATATACAAATCTAGAATATTCCTTATTTACTTTTGTTTCCTTATCAGGTATTCAAATTATAAGAGAAATACAACGGAAAGGGATGATCAGTAATCGATTTTGGTTGAAAAAGATTTTCGTATATCGATTTTAACATAAAATGTAGATTTTTAACTCCGTGAGATAATTGCCGGTAGCGAGAGTCAAAATTTATGTATGTTCTTCTTTATCTTTTAGTCGTACTAAAGTTTGGACCGGCGTTTGAAGACTTAAGTTCTCAGAGATTGAGTTTGCATGCTCATAGTTAATGTAATAAATTTATACACTTCATGATTGCAACTTACAAGAATCCACCTCATCTATGCTTAAGTTGCACGGAAAATTTGGTATTCAAATTATAAGAGAAATACAACGAAAAGGGATGATCTGTAATCGATTTTGGTTGAAAAAGATTTTCGTATACCGATAAATGTAGATTTTTAATCCTAATTTAGCTCCTACTCTTGTGTTTATTTGGATAATTATACCCTACTTATTGTTGAAGTCCTAATTCACTTCTACACACTTCAACGAACGACTGCTTCTTTCAAAAAGTTACAAGAATAGGACATAACATATAGCATGACAAAGATGAGGGATAAGTTAATTAAATAGAAAATTTATTGGAAGAAAATACATATAAAAGGTCGTTCATATTAAACAAAAACTCTTAACTAAATTACATCAGACATTCATTAATTAACACATTCTGCTGGGAGGAATTTAACACAAACTCAGATTTCTCCAAGGGGGATATAAATCTACCGAGCTAACCTATAAACAATACCAATAATTGGAATCCTATCCTAATGTGCTGCTTTATTCTGCACTCTAGCTTCTCGCCCTCATCTTTACAGAGGTTAGATGTTAAAACAATGTAATAGTACTACTGCTATTATTATTATTATAATTTTACAAATGGCAAATTCTCCTTATGTTCTATATTAAATTGTTTGATATAAAAAACTATAAGTCATTTAAGCGTTACGTTTCCCCTTATCAATTTTTTTTACGAGCATAACACCAACCTGTTCATCCCCAAAATGGTAGAGAAATTCATTTTTTCAGTTTATTTTTTTGATAAATCTTTGTTGGTAATAGTATCTACATATTTTTTTTTGTATTAGATCAGAGAAATAACAATATTCGTTTATAAAATATTTCTATAGAACTCACTACAATAAAGCATCTAAAAACTTTTATGAAAATAATTTTTTATTCATTGAGCCATTTAAATAATATATTTAGTAGTCATCATTTTCAAGAACTTATACTTTTTTTGTTAACTTTTATTTTAACAGTCAAACACATTATTTATTAACTTTTTTTTAGCAATTTTCTTAAAAAATATATTTATTGGTATATAGGATACACGCGTAAAGAGCGTACCCTCAGACTAGTACTATATTATAAGTGAGAACCTTCAAAGTGAAAGTTGAAAGACTAAAATGCCTATACAAAGGTGAATGATACTTTTAGTAACATTTTGGTACAAAGATGTAAGTGTACACTCAAATAACGATATCGAAATATTAAATTAGAAAAGAATTTCTCTTTATTAATACATAACTGACGAATTTGAAGTGGTTTGCCGTGTTCAATACAAATTATAGGCAGATTCATTTACAGAATGAAAATCTATTTGAACAGTCACACTCTTCATTGCTATTTAATGATATAATAAAATTAGAAGTATCTCAAAAATGTAAAAGGTAAGAAATAGATAATTAATGGAGTTATAAGGTGTATATCATTTTTCATCGTTGTGACAAAGTTTTATCCGTCAGCTTCCTTCAATTTTCATTTTTGATTTCAGTTTTATTCCATTTCAAGGTGGGGCATTTCTTTTATATAATACTTTTATTGAATTATAATTTCCTTTTTTTTTATAGCTAAATTTGCTGAATTTCATTTCTCTCATTTCCATATTTGTTACTGGTTGTTTCTTTAGGGCCTAAATTTTTTGCAACTATATGCTTGGACAGTGGATAACAAAGATTGAGCAACAGCCATCATCGTGAGTAGCTAATAACATATTAACATATCACTATGGACAGAGAGATTGAAATCATATTTCATGTATCGATTTTCTCTTCATTCTTGTTCTCAGTAATTGTTGTCGTCTCAGTTTTTGAATTATTCGTTATTTCTTCTATATTCAAATGTGGGAGCAAGTTGATTCGTACAAATTAATGATAAATATCTAGAAAAGTAATTGGATAAATTAAGGTGAGCTTGGTTGATATGCCAATATGCATTTAGCAGGTAAACAGTTAATTGCTTATTCATACTTCCATTAAGTTGAAATTAAAATTAAGTTGATAATAATACATTCAATCAAATAACCAAAGAGATTCTTCTCTTTTTGTACGTTTTTCTTGACGACCTCAAGTTGACGTAGTTGGATATCTAACTAAAGTATATACTGTGACATTTCTCCATAATATTATTGTTTTCTAATACCTATTAACTATGAAAATCAAGTTTTCCTCGAAAATGATTTTTAAGTTAAATTTTATCTTTCTATAATAATTTTTTACCTATAACAATAATAATAATTTTTGGAGCAGAACACTTTCTATAAAATTATATTTTAGACAATAAATTACGTCGAAAAAATAAAATCAAGACCGAAAAATATCGCAACAAGTGTAGTATTTTATTTCAAATAATATGAGTGTTACAATCTCTATGAATCCTCTGATTCTTCTTTCCAACAGTAAATAAATTCAAGGGCCTTTGAGCTTGATCTTAAATCTATATTTGTTGTCACGAACGATGATCTTGTTCTTGAGCTTGAGCTCGATCGCTTGAACTTGACCTTGATTCGTTCTTCGTTCTTGAACTTGAACTTGATTTCTTGAACTTGAACTTGATTGCTTGAAGCTTGAAACTTGTAGAGAAATTTGCGGTGTTTGATCCATGAGCTCTGTCTTGCTTCTTGTTATAACTTCTGGTGTCTTTTCTGAGTTATGAAGACCCATATTTATAGTTGTGGAAGAGAAGAATTATGATAAGAACAAACTCTTTCCGACCAATCAAATCGAAGTGTGACAATGCC
The DNA here is from genome assembly GCA_005239505.1 of Nicotiana paniculata. Lineage (NCBI taxonomy): Eukaryota > Viridiplantae > Streptophyta > Magnoliopsida > Solanales > Solanaceae > Nicotiana > Nicotiana paniculata. The sequence continues at coordinate 4,112 of ML347503.1, forward strand.
GCATTTGATTGGCCAGAACATGTCACTTGCACACGTGGCGTGATTTCATTAGCCTTTTAATGTGACTTGGCATGCCTTGTCATTTTGACACGTAGCATTATCCTATTGGATTTTCCGTTTGACTTGGCGCGCCACGTCATTTGACACGTGACACCAACCTGGGCCTCTAGGAAGATGGCATCTTGGGCTCAACGAAGTGGGCTTATCACTTGTAGCCCAATTAAATGGGCTAGCCCAATAGATTAAGACTTATTTATTTAACCCACATATATTGGACTTATATATATAATTTTATTATATTAGCCCATAATATTTATGTGGACCAATAAAATCCAAATTATTTTATAAATTTAATTTTAATAAAATTCATATGCCTACAAATGCCCCCTACTTCAAGACTTGTCAAAATATCAACTTATCAATTTTAAAAGACAAGGCTCAAAGTATTAATGAAGGCGATTCATATCTTCCCTCTTAACAGAGCTTTCATGGATTAATTCGTGCGTACCCTTTTCAATTTGTAACTTAAAATGGCTAAATTCTATCATATTAAGGAAAAAAGTAATAACTTTATTTGCTATTATTTAGAAGACAAAAATGATCAATTGACAATTTTAGGATTAATACAATATACCAAATAGTCAGTAAGAAATAACATTAATCACAATATAACTAATCTCAATATAATTTATCTTCGAAATCAAACGACCCCTTAGTATTTGTGAAGTTCTTTTGACATACATGAATAAATAAATAAAATCTATACCTTTTTTGGCGATTAATGAAATAAGGGAGTATTTAATTTTTAATAAAGGAGTATTATTATCGGTATGTATAAATAAACTGGTTATACACTCTTTTGATTTCTTTGTCCTTAGCAGTTAGAAGGAATCGAACTTCTTGCTAAGCTTTTGGAGATCAAGAAAGTAGACACTTTTTCTAGATTTGCTTCAGCTCTTTTTGGATTTTAGTCGACTGTCCGCTTATGGAATTCAAAAGACTTGCGCGTGATTTGCATTCAAAGTTCGGTGAAAATTAATCCCTTCCTTCATTTACATGCAATAATAGAATCAATTGACCAAGATTAAGATATTTCCCTTACTTTATTATGAATACAAGACCCATTTGGATTTGTGCGTGCATACGAAACTTTCGCCAAACTCTCGATACCAACTTCAATTAGGAGACTAACTTGTACAATCCTTGTTGGAGTTTGATCATAGAAGCCATCCCACATCGGGATTTAATTTTCAATAGCCACTTGAGAATTCTATATAAATCCCATGCGCTCATCTTTGTTCAGTATCAATTCACATATTTTCAATCCATTTGAGTCTAGTTTTGTGGACTCGGAAGCATTGACGCGAAGGTAATTTCTTCTTCTTTTCTTTTGCTTTTTTTTTTTTTTTTTTTTTTTTGTAGGTCAAACAAGAAGGATGTGTTCTTGTTTAATGAGATGATCCATGCATGAAGAAGACAATCTTAGGGTGTGAGGGGATAGGTACTCATCCCTGCCCGAATAACGGAGAGATTACTCTCATGGCTCGACTATCAGAGAGATTACTCACAATGTAGCCTGACTACTGGAGAGATTACTCTCAAAATGACCGACTATCGGAGAGATTAGTCTCAATATGGCCCGACTATCAGAGAGATTACTCTCAATGTGGCCCGACTACTGGAGAGATTACTCTCAAAATGACCCGACTATCGGAGAGATTACTCTCAATATGGCCCGACTACCAGAGAGATTACTCTCAATGTGGCCCGATTACTGGAGAGATTACTCTCAAAATTACCTCACTATCAGAGAGATTACTCTCAATGGGGCCCGACTACTGGAGAGATTACTCTCAAAATGACCCGACTAACAGAGAGGTTACTCTCAATGTGGCCCGACTACTGGAGAGATTAATCTCAATGTGGCCCGACTACCGGAGGCCATTTTACTCATTTAGACCTTTGTGCTCATTCTAATATTCTTGATTTGGACTTTGATGACCCCCCGTTTTTTTCTTTTTTTTGCAGCCCGAGAGATGGAAAATTCCAGAGACTATACCTCACCTTCTTCCAAACTTAGATATATCATAATCGTGACTGAAGATGACATAGAACAAACAAAGCTTTTGGTTCACGCCCTGCAAGCTGGCCGGTACGCAGCCTCATGGCCTCCTTTGAGGAACTCCCTTCATGTAGAAAACTGGACCTTAGAGCACAAGTCAACTTCTAATCCATTGTCCAAGATGTGGTCTCTCCAAGAGCCAATCCATCGCCACGTAAACATTGCTAGCACCTTTCCAAACTTAGGACGTCACATAATTTAAGGCGAAGTACGTTAGGAAAGCACAACAACAATCGATGGCGAATATCGTCATATTCTAGGATACTGGAAATGGGCTGAAGATGTACTTGGTGGAAGCCAACAAACCCTGAGTACAACAAAGATTTAGTGATGCTGTCTATGCCTTACTTTTCACTTATGATCGAAACTCGAATATTTTGCAAGTTGCGAGGCTTGGTGCCCCAAGACGAACACACTTCTTACATCAGTTGGGGAACTATCTATCTCTGTTTGGGACTTACATATCCTTGAAGGTCTGCCCGTTGTGGGTTCTCCGTATGAAGAAGCGGTACCTGAGACAAGAGAACTTATCGGTTTGGACGAAAAACATATGAGATTTATCCCTCGATCTTGCGAGTATTTATTTGCTGCCTTCCATTACCTTAAGGAAGGTACGGGTGCTAACCAAAAGGTCTCTTTCAGCAAGTGAAAAATTTTTTGGTATAAGAAAACCTTAGTATATAAACCTGCCCCACTGCGAAAGAAAAATAAATTCGGGCGTCTAAAGTCGACACATAATCCTAACAGAGTCATTCCCGAGACAACAAGTTGGTCGAGTGATCAAGAAGTTATATGCTCCAAGCTTAGGGTGAGGGCTGACAAGAAAGATGAAACTTACGTAGCAGCATTCTTATCGATTTGGCTATGTGCCTTTGTGTTTCCCAAGGAAAAAAAATTCATTCGTCCGAGACTTTTAAGATGGCAAGCACGATGGCAGGCGAGCGAAATATTAGCCTTGCGGTCCCAGTTTTGGCGAGTATTTATCACGGTTTGAATAAGATTTCGTGTTCTTCCCAACTTGATCAGGTCAAAGTTTTTTTTCCTCATTCATTATGTTTACGGCTGGCTTGCACATTACTTCAAAACCCATTATCCACTTGCTAAGGGTCTGTCTGTCTCTTTGATGGTGGCATACTCAGGAGAGGGAGCTGCGAGGTACTTTGACGGGAAGGATACGAGAAAACGCATCCACACTGGGGAGGATATAGTTTGGACACCAACAATGTTAACCAATTTCTCGTCCTTACTATTATGTGGATAACGATTCCCCTCAAGAGTTGGATTCAAATTACTTCATGAGCTTACGTTTTAATTACCTCCCTTTGAGGTATGGTAACTCATTCATCATCGAGCCCTATAGCCCGCATCAGTTTGGTCGTCAATTTGGGTTTTACTAAAACGTCCCCGTTTTTTTGGAGAATGATATTCGTAATGCCTCTCTAGATGAAGGACCCAGATTTTGGAGGATTTGCACACTGTATCGGTCTATGTCACACGCGATTTTTCCCCCAACGGGCGATCCTGTGGAGAAGCCTTTCTCCACCAATTATACGTCTTGGTGGGAGAAAGCGCATGGGAAGTTTCTCGAGAATAATTTACCAGCTTTGGGAGACAATGTTGGGCTAAAGTCTACTACTCCCTTAGGAGGTGAAGATCAAAGTGTTGGAAAGACGCTCCCAAACGTTAAAGAGCCACGTACTCCAATCACAAAAGTAGATACACAACATAAGAAAAGGAAGCTTAAATCCTCAAAGGCGGCTTTGAAAGAGGTGGTGTGCACTTCAGCGGATTTATAGAAGCACCTTCCAGTTCTTCCATTTAGCACGCAAGTTGATCACGCTCAACTATGTCTAATAAAAGACTAAGCGGGTGTTGCAAATATAATCCGAGGTATTAAGCCCAGAGTCGATCCCACAGGGAATTAACGTATCAAGCAAGCCGTCAGAATACTAAACTCTCACTTAATAAACTTTCTCAAACTTTATGTATAGTAAACGATGTTGTAATTACCACTAAGATCAATAAAATTGCTAAACTAAGATTAACTAATAGCAGTTGTAAACAATTAAAATAAAGGTCTAAGGCAATGGTTTCTCCCGTTGGTACTTTCCCTAGTTGTATGTTCCTACAGCTTTGACTTGGTTGTCTCTATCAATCATGAACTCTAAAGCTATCGTAACTCTCTCTCGAGCATTTATGATAATTTACTAGTCGCACTCTCTCGAGCTACGCTAGCTATATTTACGTTACAGCTCACTTTAGATTGCACCCGAGGTATATTATCTCTAACCCAACCTCTAAACCCTCGGTTATGACTCTCGTCTATACTCCGGGAGTGATGTTGTTCAACAACTACATAAATATGCACTCTTTCTCAAGCAGATACATAATAAATAGGCACAACTAATTGATGGCCATTCAATTAACTACAACAAGAACGTAGTTGAACAAATAGAGATTAACAACCAATCAAAACTATATTAATATCACAATAAGTTCATCCCCAACAGGTTCCACCAAAACCTTAGATCAAATAAATTAGCTACTCATGCTCATAGTAATCAAATCCAAAATAACTTGCATAATTAAATTACATAGTAAGGAATAAAGGATGTAAAAATCAATGTTTTGATCTTCTGAGTAGTGTTCCACAATCTCCTCTTGTCTCCAATGGCAAAAGTCCCTCAAAGTTGTGTGTTTGGATCTATTTATATGTTTTGGTACAAACCCTAAACGTGTAGGATACTTCTAGTCAAATCGGAAAACACTTAAAGCCTTTAAAACTCGGACTGGGCCGGATCTAGGACCTGGAGTTACATGTCTAACGCCTGCCAAACGCCTGGTATGACCAAGCTTTATGTGTCTAACGCCTGGCTAAATCCTGGTAGCACCTGGCTTTACATGTCTAAAGCCTGGCTAAAGCCTGGTATGACTCCTTTTGATTCTTGAGCGCATTTTTGACGTTCATGCATCTATTTAGCTCGGCTTCCATCTTCAATTCATCTACACATGAAATAGACTCCATTATGCTCAAACGAGGTGTATTTTTACCATTAAAGCACATAAAATGTAAGGCACATAATGCGTTAAACCATGAATTATAGCCACACATCAACACCCTACACTTAAACATTTTCTCGTCCTCGAGCAATGAAACTACACCCATGAACACAACTTATTAAGCAAATCCCTTAACGCGTTATACCAAGAATTTTTAAAATAGTTTAAGCACAAAGGTGTGACATCCTCTCCTCAATAATCGAATCACAAATACCATGCTTTATTCACAATTCACTTACTACTCTAACATAGAGGTCAACAACATTACCTTTCCTTCATGAATCATGTGCCCTGACCAAATCAAAGAGCTAGTTCCACACACAATGAAATTTAAGAACACTTAGGAACTCAAGATAGAAAGAATTCACTCACTCTCAGAAATAATATTCATATGCCACAAAAGATGCACCATAGGCTTACAACAAGAGAGGGAGAACCTCGAAGGTGTTATAGAAGCGAATCAAAAGGAGGTTGAAGAGATTCAGGCAAAAGTTTCAGCTGCCGAATCCGAGGTTTGTTCATATGACAATGTAAATTTGCTGACTGATGAAGATTCAGCCAATTTGGAGGAGAATAAGAAGAACCTAGAGACTAGCTGTCAAGAATTGATCAATAAGTTTTGTTTAGATTAGGCTATTAGAATTATCTCCCCTTTTATCCTTATGTTAGGTTGACCTAGTAGATATTTATTTCATATTGAATCAAATTGCTTGTCTTTTGCTTTACATTGCCCGACATTTATCTTGGTCGCATAATTTTCAGCTTTAGGTACTTGTAAGGAAAGATTCATATCTTGTCGTGGGAGAGTCCAAATAATGAACCGTTTGATTTTTCAAAAATTAGACTTCAATATATAAAAAATATCCAAAACATAAAATCAAAAACCTTCAAAATCAACCCAAATAATGTTTTGAAACCAACTCTAGGTTTCGCCACGTTGAAAATTTCAGATTTGCGCAGTCTCACCAAAAAATTTATATCTTGGTGTAGAAAAGTCGAAATTATGAACCGTTTAATTTCATGAAAACTAGACTATAAAATCTAAGACATATACAAAATTTGGTCAAGAAATTTGAGAATCATCACAGATATTATTTTGAATCTAGCTTTAAATTCCGACACGCTGAAAGTTTCAGATTTGTGCGGTCTCACCAAAAAAATTATATCTTGGTGTAGAAATGTCGAAATCATAAAACATTTAATTTCATGGAAGATAGACTTCAAAATCCAAGACATATCCAAAATTAGGAATCAAATACTTTGAGAATCATCCCAGATATTATTTTGAATCTAACTTTAAATTTTGACACGCTGATAGTTTCAAATTTGCACAACTTCACCAAAATATTTGTATCTTAATGTAGGAATGTCAAAATTCTGAACCGTTTAATCCATTGGAAACCTAACTTCTAAATATGCAACATATCCAAAATTCAAAACTTAATTCCTTAAGGATAGATTCATATAATATTTTGAAGTCAATTTTGGTTCCTGATATGCCGACAGTTCCATATTATCGCGACTTCACCAAAATTTTATGTATCTTGGTGTGGAAGCCTAGAGATTGTAAGAACCTTTTTAATTGTCAAAAATTGAAATTCAAGAGATTCGTTCTCACAAATATCTTGGGTCCAAGTCTCACTGAATTTGAAATGTCACGAAGGTTGAGCAAAATAACTTGAAGGTTTGGCAAACGTGAAGGCATAAAGGATCCCCGGACTTCAATGCAAATGTTCAGCAACCTCCAAAAATATATTAATAATTTTGTTGAAGACACAAATTTAACATAGCGGCTTTCCCCCTTTAAATAAAATGGTATCCATAGTTTAACAGAAGAATGGTATCCCAACTCGATTTTCAAATACTGATTGAATGAATGAAATTCCATTGTACTTCATTCGGACAATGATTGGGGGATTATGTATCTTTTGAACTTATGCGACTGAACTCAAAATGAAACCCTAATCTGCCTATGTACCTCGGTGAAAAGGATCAAGTTATACTGTCGTTCAGAATGGGTATATTTTTTTTTATGTCCTAACTTTTTCCTAGGTCGCCTATTTCGAGATTTTCAACCTAGCGGATTTTTCTTATGTCCTAACTTTTGCCTAGGTCGCCTCTTTCGAAGTTTTCAACCTAGCGGACTCATTTTTTTTTACTTTTCTTTTTTTTAGGTAGGTCGTACATAGTTTAGACTCATGCGGGCCAGGAGTGTAGGAACATGCAGTTTAGGCTCATGCGTCAAGGAGCGTGGAACTTCAAGGATAATACATCTTCAAAAACTTGCCATTGATAGGGTCGATTCTCATGCCCTCTACATCAACCAGCTTGTAAGCCCCACTTGAATAAGCTTCTTGCACGACTGATGCGAGGCTAGAATTCATAGTTTAGCATGTTATATGCCTTACATTTTATGTGCGTTAATGATAAAAATACACTTTTTATGTGCTGAATGGAGTTTATTTCATGTGTGGGTGAATTGGAGATGGAAACCGAGCTAAATGGATGCAAATATGTCGAAAATACGCTTAAGAGGCGAAGAGGGAACACCCTGGCCTTATCCAGGCGTTTGGCCCCTAAAGCCAGGCAGCCACTGGCGTTAGGGGGGCCTTAGAGCCCAAACGCCAGGCCTGCCCTAGCCTTAAGGGGGCGTTTGAGCCCAAACGCCCGGGTCCCTTGTTCCGGTCAATTCCGAGTTTTGACGAGTTTAATTGTTTCCTTGTTGGAATAGAAGTCTCCTACACGTTTAGGGTTTGTCCTAAACATATAAATAGACCCCAAAAACACAACTTAGAGGGGATTCGAAGAGACGGACGGCAAGACATCAATTTGTACAGATTTTCTTCATTACTTTGTAGTTTCATTATGCAAGTTATTTTAGAGTTGATTCTTTTGAACATGTTTAGCTAACTTCTTTAATCTAGGGTTTTGGTAGAACCCGTTGGAGGATGAACTTATTGTGTTATTAATATAGTTCTGATTGGTTGATTAATCTCTATTTGTTCAACTACGTTCTTGTTGTAGTTAATTGAATGGGTGGATATCAATTAGCTGTACCTATTTATGTATCAACTTGAGAGAGAGTGCATATTAGGTAGTTGTTTGAACAACATCACTCCCGGAGTATAGATGAAAGTCATAACCGACGGTTTAGAGGTTGGATTGGAGATAACGATACCTCGGGTGCAATCTAAAGTGAACTGTAATGCAATCTAGCTAGCGTAACTTGAGAGAGTGCGTCTAGTAAATTATCATAATTACTTGAGAGAGATTTATGGTAGATAGAGTGTTCATGATTGATAAAGACAACTAATCAAGCTATATAAAGTATCCGAGAAGTAAATTCACCGACGGGGGAAACCATAACCTTAGATCTTTATTACAATTGTTTACACCTTAGCGTAGTTAATCTTTAGTTTTAATCTTTAGTGTTAGTAATTTAAATAACATCAAGTGACAGTTGAGTATTCTAACAGCTTGCTTGATACGTAAATTCCCTGTGGGATCGACTCTGGGCATAATACCCCAGATTATATTTGCAACGCCTACTTAGTCTTTTAATAGACATAGTTGAGCGTGATCAAATTTTGGCGCTGTTGCCGGGGAGTTAACGGTATTATCAAGTATAGCTGTAATTGTAAATATTATTAGGTTTCAAGTTGATTTTTTTTTTAGTATTTGATTTTTATTTTCTTTATTTTAGTTTTATGTGTTAAAACATGGCATCATGAAATTATGGGAGTTTGGATGTTGGTAATTCTACTTTTGATCCTCATTATGAATATTATGGAGGAAACCACCCAGAGCAAAATTATCAAAATCTTCCCGACAGCGAGTTATGTGCACCAACTTAATCTTATGTGTGGAATGAGTGTGATATATGTGGTGGTCAAGATGGTCACTTTCAGGGTTGTGCTTATATTTCTTATCTTCCCCCAACCCCGTACTTTGATGGTTCTTCTTTTTCTTGTGAAGTTAATAGAAATAAAGAACTCAGTGATGATGACCTTAAAAGGCTCGAGGATATGATGAAGTGCATTCTGGAACAACATGAAGAGTTAAAGCTGCGGGTACAAAGGCAATATGAAACTATTCGCAACTTGGAGGCTCAAACGAGTCAACTAGTTGAAGCTTTTAATGCTCAATATGCCAACGGTATGGATAGTAGCCAGGAGCAGTGTACATCAGAGATGAAAATTGAGGTGTCAATGGAGGTGTCCAAAGTAGAAACCCAGCACTCTAACCAACTAGGATTTGAGGATGCCGATGTTGAAGAAGTAGTACTAGAGTCAACCAGGGACGTTGAGGATACAACTTTAATCGACTCTAGTGTTATTGTGGTTGAGGATGTTGAAAGTCCTGCAGTTCATGTGTTTGAGCGCATTGGTCCTCACTCCAAACATTTTTCCACATTGTGTTTGGATGATGATATGGAAATAGAGTCATCTGAGCCAATTAAGGAGTCAAGGAAGGAGGAACAAGATTCTTACATTCTGGAATTTTTCGTGCGAGAAAGACAGGACTATATACCTCATCTAAAAGCCAAGAAGTATAAAATAATACAATGGTTTCTTGGGCCAATTATATTTGTTCCACCACCCATGGAGCATAACCGAAAACTTGATGCCAAATTGGGGGTGCAATTCATAAGTTCGAAGTGGAGGCAGAAAGTGATTCATGTCGTGCCGCGACGTTAAATCAAGCGCTTGTTGGGAGGCAACCCAGCTTTACTGCTTTATTTTATTTTACTTTTGTTTTAGTGTATTTTTCTAATTGTATTATTTTGTAGTGTCAATTTTTTTATTTTTTTAGGAGCATGGAACGCAAGCCACTGGAAGGATGCAATAGCAAATTAGATGGTTGGAACTAAATGTGAGGTACCCGCATGAAGGACCAGGCTTGGGAGAAGTCTGAGTACCCCATAAGATGCTAGTGCTTCGGCCTTTGGCCTACCAGGGAGTTTTTTTTACCCTCTTATGTGCATAGGTGCGCATTGGGGACAATGCACAATTTTAAGTGTGGGTGAGGAGATTTTCTGGTGACTTTCTATGCTATTTTAGTTGTGTTAGATTAATGGACTTTTCCTGA
>ML347504.1:0-11658 GCA_005239505.1 Nicotiana paniculata
ATATATATATATATATATATATATATATATATATATATATATATATATATATATATTCCGCAACCTAACACCCAATGCCTTTAATTTCATCATATGACACATCATGATCTTTTATTTTATAAGTGTGTCAAAAAATATGGTGCCACATAAATATTACATACTGTGAGTTGTTAAAATGACAGCCTATTTTTGTTTCTAAAATCGTATTAACATTTTCCAGCGTTTTTTTATTTTCCGTAGTATATAAACATAATTGAATTATTTTTTAAATACAAACTGAAAATTTAATATTAAAACTTTATGCAATAAACTACCATCCGCAATATTTTATTTATTATTTAAGCGAGTGTCCAGAAAATTTTAAGAGAAAAAGCACACGCCTGCATGAGATTACTGAGCATAGTTTTCTCCAATAAACCGAGAAAAGAATTTGCATGTTTTTACAGGAACATTTAAAAGTTAGAACTTTATACATTCGAATGCTTTGATTCTCTAATTTAAGGACCACTAAATTTACTAAAAAAAGGGTCAATTTTTTCACTTAAGACAAAAAGTCTATTCTTTTACTTCTACACTAGCACTTAAACTTACTCCTATAAGTAATTAGTGACTTTTACAATAATATAAAAAAATATTTGCACTATTGTTATATTATGTCGCTTAAACATTTCTAAAACAGTAATAACATGTTTTCTTTTCTTTTCTTTTTCCCTGATAAATAGGATCTTTAGTGCTGACTCTAAGTGGGCGTTTGGACATAAGAATATTAAAATTCCGGGAAAAAGTGAAAAAAAAAATTAAGTGAAAATGGTAGTTGAAAATTAGAGTTGTGTTCGGACATGAATATAATTTTGGGTTATTTTTGAAGTTTTGTCTGAATGATATTTTTTTAAAATAACTTTTTGAAGTTTTTCAAATTTTTGAAAAATTCTAAAATCCATCTTCAAGTGAAAATTTGAAAATTTATGACAAAACACTGATTTCGAAAAACATTAAAAAAATTTCGGAAAAAAGTAAAAGCTTTCTTATGTCCAAACAGGCTCCAAATATCTCGAGTCAAGTAAACTTGTCAAAGGAATGAAAGGAATTTGCCACCTTATGGAGTATTGTATACAGCCAAAATCGGGGAAGTTCGATTTTAGAGCCTCTATGACATCCCAACCCCGGTTTCGAGGGACCCGGAGCACAGTCTGAGGCTCGACTCCGAAGTACTCCCCTCGAGAGAGCATATCGAGTACTCATCCCGGCATACCTCGAGGCAGTATGAGAATCGATGACCGTCATGGAAAGGCGAAAAATTCCCAAGGGCACGTGGTTAGAGCTGACAAGGACTGCAAGAATAGTACAAGTCCGTATTGAGCCATTATACAGCTGTACCAGTAGCATTTCCTTGTCATGATTAGACATGTACCATGTTGGGATTCCCTTTCCTATATAAATGGGACCCCTGTCATTTTGTAAAAGGGATGAATATTCAATACAATAGAACATTATCTGCTTTTCTTGCCTAAACGTGCTCAACAATTACTCTATAGATTTATTGCTCTTCATTTATTGCATTTATTTTATTGTTCTTCACTTATTTCTCATTAACAACAGTCAAAGGCTACCATCGAGGCCCGATACTATAGAGCTCGAGGTCCCCAGTCTTGTGACCATACAGGTTTGCTTATCATTTCTCTGTTACTTATACTTGGCATTTTCTTACCTAACAACTAGTATTATAATGAATCACATATTTTAAAACCACAAATCAAATATAATTGTTAATACCATTTTCTAGGTAAACAGTTTGGCGCCCACCGTGGGGCTACAAATAATAGTGATTGTTTTGGTGCTAGTTTTCTGAAAACACAAGTTATTTTTCAAACTTTTTCTTGTCCAAGAATCTTTGATTTCAGGTCCAAAGTGTCTAACTCAGCAAATGCACATGAAAACAATGGCCTTGAGTCCCATGGAGAGAACAGTGCAGCGTCACCAATCGTCGGTGTACCACAAAAAATTCCTAGGGTAGTACCAGCACCACTCCTTGTCAATATGGCCTCACGCAATGATGTGCATATCGATGTAGGCTCTGATATCGACAGAAATGTGCGCGAAGGTGACCAACACGAAGCGCAGAGAACTCCAGCTCGGGAAGAAAGAAAAGTTAGCCTACAAGTCATTTTTGATATGTTACAAGCGCAGCAAGTGGCTATTGCTCAGCTACAGAGCCAGCAGAAAAATCCAAGCACGACAGTACAGGAAGCAGCTCCTCGAGTCGAACAGGCACCAGATTGAACGAGTAACAATGGGACAACAGCAGACCCGTTATTATGAAGATGCTCGAGGACCTTGCCAAAAGGTTTGAATCAGTAGAAAGGAAGATAGAAGCTAACGACAAAAAAGTAGAAAACCTATAACTCGAGGGTCGATCAGATCCCGGGTGCACCTCCGATTTTGAAGGGGGTAGATTCGAAGAAGTTCATGCAGAAATCATTTCCATCGAATGCGGCTCTGAAGCCCATTCCGAAGAAGTTCAGGATGCCCGGTATCCCGAAGTACAACGGGACCACGGACCCCAATGAGCATATTACCACTTACACTTGTGGTATTAAAGGGAATGACTTGAAGGATGACAAGACCGAGTCCGTCTTATTGAAAAAATTTGGAGAAACACTATCGAAGGGGGCCATGATGTGGTATCACAACCTACCCCCGAACTCAATAGATTTGTTTGCCATGTTGGCAGACTCTTTCGTGAAGGCACATGCTGGTGCCATAAAGGTTGCTACAAGAAATTCTGATGTCTTCAAAATTAAACAAAGGGAGAACAAGATGTTAAGGGAGTTCGTATATCGCTTTCAGATGGAGCAAATGGAATTACCACCAGTCTCCGATGACTGGACAGTGCAGGCCTTCACTTAAGGCTTGAATGAGCGAAGCTCGATAGCTTCGAGGCAGCTAAAGCAAAATTTGATCGAATATCCCATTGTAACTTGGGCGGACGTCCACAACGGGTACCAATCAAAAATTAGGGTCGAGGATGACTAATTGGGAGCCCCCTCGGGTTCAGTATATCCAAGCAGGCTTTTAGTAAAAGAACCAAGGAATGTGGAAAGGGAGCTGAGGCCGAGCAAGGAAAGGTATCAACCATATGTCGAAGATCGAAGAAGCGCTTCAAGGCGTAACATACTTCGAAATGATCGAAGAATGGATCAAGGACAAATCTCCCGGGGACTCGTGAGCAAAGCAGGGTTTAATAGGCATTCGAGACTAGTGGATGATTCACCTCGATTGACAGAGTACAACTTTGACGTCGACGCTTCATGCATCGTGTCAGCCATAAACAAGATCGGAGAGACCAAGTGGCCGAAGCCCATACAATCAGATCCTTCCTAAAGGAACCCTAACTTAATTTGAAAGTACCATGGCCCTCATGGGCATAGTACCGAGGACTGCAGACAGCTTCGAGAGGAGGTAGCCCGATTATTCAACGAAGGGCACCTTCGAGAGTTCCTCAGTGACTGGGCCAAAAATCACTTTCGAGAAAGAGATGCCAACAGAAAAAATGAACCAGAGGAGCCACAACTTATCATTCACATGATCATTGGAGGGGTAGGGGTCGACGTCCCACAAGCTCCCATGTTCAAGCGAACAAAAGTATCCATCACGAGGGAAAGGCGAACTCAGGACTATATACCCGAGGATACTCTCATATTCAGTGACGAAGACATCGAGGCCTTATCTCAGCCTCAAACTGATGCACTGGTAATTTATTTCCTTTTAAATAAGTTTCAAATTAAACGTGTGCTCATGGATCCAGGTAGCTCGACCAACATAATCAGGTCGAGGATTGTGGAGCAGCTCGGGCTGCTCGACCAAATTGTGCCCGCCTCTCGAGTCCTGAACGAATTCAATATGGCGAGTGAGACAACGAAGGGGGAAATCATCCTCCCAGTCAATGTGACCGGTAGGATTCAAGATACCAAGTTTCATGTCATCAAAGGAGACATGAGATACAATGCCCTACTCGGGAGGCCATGGATTCATAGTATGAGGGTGGTGCCATCAACTCTTCATCAAATGATGAAGTTCCCAACAAAGGACGGTGTAAAAATGGTGTATGGAGATCAGCATGCAACAAATGAAATGTTTGCAGTACATGACGTGGCACCGACGTTGACACCATCCGCCTCGGAGAAGTCCAAATACAGAAAATTGATCCCGAGGAACGGGCAGATAGCCAAATGGCAACCGCAGTCTACACCCTCGGTTGAACCCGAGGAACTGGTGATTGATGAGAAATTGATCAAGTGTGACAAAGTCAACAGTCGAAGATCTTGATCAAGCTTCAGTCCGAGGTAAAGCATGCATTCAAAAATGAGGTAACAAATTTTCTCAAAAGACCCATTCCCATTGCCCAACATCGATCGCTTGATCGATGCCACGACATGCCATTGAGATCCCTACTTTTCTCGATGCTCACTCCGAGTATAATCAAATTCAAATAAACTCGAAGGACCATAAAAAGACTTCGTCTATCACGAAGTATGGTTCATATTCTTATAATGAAATGCGCTTTGGGCTAAAGAACGCCGGAGCCGCATAAAGAACGCCTAGGGAGCGAGATATTCGAGCATCAAATAAGGCAATCCTATAGTGTTTTACGTTGATGGAAGTTTAGTTAAGTCCCTGCACGCAGAGGGCCATTTGATTCCTTTGCAGGTAGCGTTCGACATCCTCAGAAGGTACAACATGAAGCTCGACCCTTGGCGTCGATTCAGATAAATTCTCAAAGTCTCATGGTGTCCAGCAGAAGAATCAAGGCCACAGAGGGCCCAACCCTCCGTTGTTTCGGAGTCGGGGACTTAGCCCTGAGAAAAGTCACCTTCAACACTCGAAATCCGAATGAATAAATAAAGGGCCATACTGCGTCCTCGGAGTAACAAGAAAAAGGTCTTACGAACTTAACGCCATGGAAGGCGAACGACTACCAAGCAACTGGAACATATTAACTCCCAAGTTCTATCATCGCTAAGGTATAACCTTCTCTTTTTTCATTCATGTTTCATACTAGATCATTGAAGGTGTTCGATCGAGAGGAATTGAAGCACCCTCCAGCTCGAAGACCTTGGGTTTTAAAGCATGCATTGCACTCTTTTCCCTTAGATCGGGTTTTATCTCAAATGGGTTTTACCAGCGAGGTTTTTAACGAGGCAACATCCATATGCTACCTAAGGATCACACAACAGTATCCAAGGTTTTTTTAATCAACCTCGAATATTGGGGGGCATCCCCTTGGAGGTTATCTTCTCGAAGGAATCAAGTTATGCCTAAGAAGGTCTCGATAGGAGAATGTTGTATTGGGCCAAACGGTCAAATGAACCATGTCCATGTAGAATAACCGACCCCCCCCCCCACATGTACCCACATATCAAGTAATCAAAGNATGTTGTATTGGGCCAAACGGTCAAATGAACCATGTCCATGTAGAATAACCGACCCCCCCCCCACATGTACACACATATCAAGTAATCAAAGAAGCCTTTTTGCTCATCAAAATGCTTCGTGCCTCAAAGAAGTTTGCTACTTTCACGTAAGACGCCTCAGGGCTCAAACACTCTCGAACACTCGGGGACTGTCATCGACATTCATCTCATCGAGCCGTCAAAAACTCGGATTCGTAAGACCTCAATAAGGAAACTTCGAGCTAGTAAGCCCTCCACGAGGCGACATCAAATTTATTAAACCTCAACAAGGCATACTCAAAATTGTAAGACCTTAGAAAAATGGCATACCCCGATATTAAGTCTGAGGCTGTATATTCGAACTTGTAAGACCCCTAAAAATGCATACCCTCGATATAGACGCGAGGTCATCTCATCAGGGACTAAAGGCTACGGCCGAACATAAAAGACAACATTCATATTAAAAGGCTACAGCCGAATTTAACGCGGCGCGGAGATATCCAACTGCCGCCACAAAACTAAAGGCCTTCAAATACTTCAAAAATACTTCGAAAAGAACCGGTTAATAAGGCTACCCTCGGCATAAGAAAAGGATCTTTGATAATATCAGCTCTGAATAATGAAAAGGCTTCGAAACGATCAGCCTTCAGTAAAAAGGCTTCGAAATAATCATCCTTCAATAAAAAGGCTTCGAAACAATCAGCCTTCGAGAAAACCTCACAAGGTACTCAATTATCGTCGTATATCGAGTTATAATCGAGGTTCTTATTCGAGCCATCGAAGAGTCGGACGAACACAAAACATGTCAAGGCATAACCAAAAATTTAAAAGTCTTTTAGCCAAAATAAGGGAAACTATAGACATATTAGAGGTCGAATCGACCCAATACAAAAGAGCCTAAGGGTCAATTTGTAAGACCTTAATGAGGCAACACCATATTTGTAAAACCTTAAAAAGGCATAACCTCGATATCGAGGCCAAGGCCATAATATAAAATTATAAGACCCCTAAAAGGGCATACCCTCGATAGGAAGGCCGAGGTCAGCTCGCTCGGGGACTAATCATAAGACCTCGATGAGGCAAAATCAAGCTTACAAAACTTCGGCGACAAGTATAAGAATTTATTCCAAGAAAGCATAGGAAAGATGGGAAGCAACGATTCCTTCATATATAATAAACGTTCACAAATTCACAAAGCTCACAACTGGAGCCATTACACAAAAAAGAAACAAATAGAGGCCTAATCTACCGTCAGGGTCACTTAATTGGATGAAATCCCTTCAGGAATAGTGCCTTCAACGGTTTGGCCCTCGGCCTCCTGGTCATCAGCGGCTTCATCCCCCTCGGGGACTTCGTCTACATCTTCATCATCTTCTGAGACACTGGCCGAATCATCATTAGAAGTAAGTAGAGATGCCGCTTCCTCTTCTAGGGCCCTCACTCTTTCGGTCTCTGCAGAAAGATTGAAGCCCCTCGCGTGTGTTTCCTCGAGACCATGCCTCCAAGATCTTAGTCGAGCATGATCAAGGGATCGAGTCAGCTTGAGCTCATCATCTTCATATATCCTCTTGGCTTGAGTATTGGCAGCAGCGGCATCTTCCCGGTGCGAGGATATAAGTGCGTCGGCTTCACACTTAGCCGTGGACAGCACGACAGCCAATTCAGCATAGAGATCCTTATACTTATTTCTCTCTGCCCTTGCATCTCGAAGTTGATGCTCAGCCAAGGTCAGCTTCTCTCAAAGAGTATCTATCTCGAAGGCCATCTCACCCATGTGCCGCTCGAGCCCGAGGATCTCAGTATCCTTGACTCTAAGCCTCTCCTGCATCAGGTCATCTTTCTGTTTAAGCTGCAAAAACCAAGTTAGGACATTAAATTCTAATGTTGAACAAGCACAAAAAACATGCGAAGACTGTATTACCTTCTCGTCGCTATCGGCCCGTTCTCGAGATATCATTTTCAAGCGTGCTTGATGGTCCTGCAGTTCCTCCTCCTTTTTGGAAAAAAGAGCTCTGAACTCCTCCGCCTCCGATGAGAGCCTCCTACACTCCTCCTCATAGTGGGTCAACTCAGCTTGAGACTTAGCGAAAGCCTGGTTATGAAGCACTATGGCCTAAAATCATAAAGGAAAGAAATCAGAAAAATAAGGGCCAAAACTCAAGGCATAGTCGTCGAAAGATTACTTGTTTGCAGAGCATAACGACTTCCTCAAAAATGAGAAAGGCATTAAGGTCGGGGATTTCTTCGGCCCCGACAGAGTATCCCTCGAACGCATCTTTCTCCTTGAGGGATGCCCCCGTATCGGGGGTCTTCATATTACAGGCATCCCATATCTCCCCAGGAGAGAATGCCAGACCCAGTGGAGAGTCATCTATACTAATAACCCCGACTAGATCGATCGGGGCCTCTTCTTGCCTACGGGGAGCTCCGGAACATGGCTACCTGAGTTCAGCTATCGAATGCCCCTCGGCTCGAGAAATGTTTTGGCCGCCGACCGGCTCAAGAACTTCATCTGACCCGCCCTCGAGGATCTCTTCAGCCCGAGGTGGGGAAACATCGGAAACCTTTTGTTCAGAAGCCTTAGGCTCAACAGTCGTCGGCTCAACAATCTTCGAAGAAGTCATGCTTCCTCTTCCCCTGAGTACTAGTGGGCGGTCATCTCTCTCTTTGCCCTCAGCTCGAAGGCTCTCTGGCATTTCTTGAGTAAAGGTCGCTGAATCGACCTTGGACTTTTGAACTTCAGCCTTCTTCGGCTTCGGAAACTCAGTCGGTGATTTCCCTTTTCTCTTCTTTTCCTCAATGGGTTTTGGGGTATCTGCTTCCCCGAGCGAGGGTTCCCTCATCAAAAAGGCCTCTCCTAGTCCTACATAAGCACAAGATACAAGCACGAAAAGTGAGAATACATTCGAGGGATATCCTTTTCAGGGAGTTCAAGTATGCCGCAATTAAAACCTCACCATGGTTTTTGGCCCCCCATTGGGTCTTGGCCAGGTCGCGCCACACGCGCTTAATATATGGGCAGGTTGAATCAAGCCTGCGAACCCAACCCGGGAGATCCTTGACCGCGCCAGGATACCACTCGATAGTTGCTTCATCAAAAGGAGGTTAGTTCGAAGGGAAGATGGTCTAAAATAAAGGGAAAATACTCAATTAACATGTTCACTTACGATTCATATTCCATTCCTCGTGGAAGGGAATCCTATCAGTAGGGATCAGATCCGAGGTCCTGACTCGGACAAAGCGGTCCATCCACCCTCTGTCCTTGTCGATACTGACGAAGAGGACCTTCGAAGACCGAGGTTGAAGCTTAATCAGGTCGCCTCGATAAATTTGGGGGCTATACATCCTAATCAAATGGTCGAGGGTAAAAGGCATTCCCTTGACCATGTTTGAAAAATACCTAATCATATAAACGATGCGCCAAAATGATGGATACATTTGACCGAGTGTCACCTGGTATTGCCTACAGAAAATGAGGATTACAGGGTCTATCAGTGGCGAAGATGGTTCTATTGGACCTAGGGTAAAAGGATATGTATACACGCCGAGGAAACCGACTTTATGTGTTGTTATATCCTCCTCACGAGAAGGGATCTCCACCTGTTCAGCCTCCCCTCAGCGGCAGTCAGCCTTCACTTTCTCAGTATCAGTTACCAGGTTGATGTATCGGGACATGGGTTCGCATCGCCCCAATGTAGAAGAAGGTTTGTCGACCTTGAATTCGAAGGATTTTTCACAAGGTCCTGGGGTGCACTCCTCGATGCGAGGAGGCATTATTACTTTGCTCTTAGACAAGCGTGACGGTGAAGAGGTTTCTCGATCCCTTCTGGGGAACAGTCTTTGAAGTCTTTGTCATTCTTGCTGCAAAAATCTCAGAAGAAGAATAATAAGTTGATTAAAAGATGAACACGAGAGGGAAGCAAGCGAAAGAGATGTTAGAGCTCTGAAGATATTGTGAAAAGTAAAGGTTCAGGGAATGAAGGATTAGGGTATTTGTAGGCGTGAGTTATGCGTATTGGAGAAGGTGAAAGGACGGCCAACCGCCGTTTTCGAATTATAGCCTTTCGAGAATCGTGCAGGCGTGACTCTTGCACATCCTTTTTGTCACAACAGTCACTGACTTCACGTGATTGACGTCATGATGGGACATCGAAGAGTCAAAGAATTCAAATCGTTTCTTATCATTTCATTCTAAGAAACGCGGGGGGAGTATCTGTATACGGCCAAAATCGAGGAAGTCCGATTTTAGAGCCTCTATGACATCCCAAACCTGGTTTCGAGGGGCCCGGAGCACAGTCTGAGGCTCGACTCCGAAGTACTCCCCTCGAGAGAGAATATCGAGGACTCATCCTGGCATACCTCGAGGAAGTATGAGAATCGATGACCGTCATGAAAAGGCGAGAAATTTTCAAGGACATGTGGTTAGAGCTGACAAGGACTGCAAGAATAGTACAAGTCCGCACTGAGCCATTATACAGCTGTACCAGTAGCATTTTCTTGTCATGATTAGACATGTACTATGTTGGAATTCTTCCTTCCTATATAAAAGGGACCCATGTCATTTTGTAAAAGGGATGAATATTCAATACAATAGAACATTCTCTGCTTTTCTTGCCTAAACGTGCTCAATAATTACTCTATAGATTTATTCCTCTTCATTTATTGTATTTATTTTATTGTTCTTCACTTATTGCTCGTTAACAACTGCCGAAGGCTACCCTCGAGGCCCGATACTACCGAGCTCAAGGTCCCTAATCTTGTGACCATACTGGCTTGCTTATCATTTTTCTGTTACTTATACATAGCGTTTTTTTACCTAACAACTACTATTAAAATAAATCATATATTTTTAGAACCATAAATCAAATATAATTATTAATACCATTTTCTAGCTAAACAAGTATCTTTATTTATTACGTTTTTTTTTTAAAAAAAAAAAAAAAGACAAACTTATCAAAGGAAGGAAAGGAATGTGCCACCGCGCAATTTTATTTAAAAGAAAAAAAAAACAAACTTGTAAAACAAAGGAATCTTCAAGTCTAGATGGTGGACTGAACATCACTTTTAAGTCCACATTCCACACAATAGTTTTCTCATCTTGCGTCGTTTACAACGTTTTTTTTTAGTATTTTAAGTCCAATTCTATTTTTGTTTCGTTCTGTTCTCTCTCTCTCTTTTACTTATACATCACAACATTAACAAAATATTTCCTTGTTCAATATCAACAACAACAAATATGTGGTGGGTTTACCCTCAAATTAGGACAAGAATCAAACTTATATTGTGGTTTTAAGAATATTTAAATTAATCCAATACTAATTGTTAAACAAGGAATTAAACTGATGAATTAGACAATAAAATAAATCAAATTAGTACGTAAGAAAAGCCTTGACCTCGATTTGGGATATTCTCGAGATGGAATAGTAAGAACAGTAAATGATAAAGCAACTCTGATGAACAGTAAATAGCAAGATAGTAAGCGAGTGTATGTAATTTTATCAATGAATAATGATGCTTACAAATGAATGAGATTCCTCTTTATATATAATAGAGGTGTCCTAAATAAGGTACACTTCTAATTATAGTAGGAAATCATATTAACAACTGATTAAACCGTCGATCCGTTCCGATATTCACGCCGCGATCCTCGACCTATCGTGGATATCTCGCACTTTCCGTCATCAAGCAGTTGTACCGATGATACTTCGGAGTCTGTCTCTTTCTGGCCTCAATTATTGATGCCGACCTCAGTTTGGAAAGAGGCTTCGATTTCGGATTCGACGTCCTAGCTCTTTGACATGACATTCCTATCTCGATCAAGGAATCGGGTAGCCCCGATTTCTACCGTATACATGGTGTCTAAGTTTATGGCTATCTACCGTAATCTCAAATTAATATACAATAATGACTCGATTTACTCTTGGTATTTATAAATATTTAGTGGGTTTCTTAATAGAAATACAATATTTATATACGCAGAGTTACTGGGTTCCCTTTAGATAGTGAGTACGCAAACCTAAGTACCCCTATGTAATAAATGTAGAGAGGTTATTTCGAATAGACGAAGATGATGAAGAAGAAGAATAAAGTAGGAAAAATACTGACGACGAAGGGTTTCTTTCACTTTTGTACGAAAGTTTAGATTTGAGAACATGTTTAACAAATGGTAATAGAAAGACGTGACGTATTCAATACATGAAATTAATCA
>ML347505.1:0-88012 GCA_005239505.1 Nicotiana paniculata
CGGCATGCTGTCAGGGGTGACCGTTGCCAACGGTCAGTGGGCCCCACATGTTAAAAAAAATAGCCGTTGTACCGGGCCGGGCCGGTTAAACCGGTACACGATTACGGTTCACTACCGGTCCGGTTACCCATTTCAAAATAATTAAACGGACCAACCCCCCTCTAACCCCCCTACCCAGCCCACCCGGCCCCCTATGAACCGGGTCGGTCCTGTTCCGGTTTTAACCGATATGGGCCGGTCAGGTTACGGGTCAACCCGACCCGTTTGCCACCTTTAAGTTTGAGAGACGGAGGGCATATCCTCCATTCTCTATTTTAAAATAATGCTACAACTTACGTTTGGAGATTGTGCGCATTTAGTAACAGTAATAACATTTACGAGATTAGAAACATAATGGGCTACTTAGTGTAACGATTTGATCGGTCGTTTTGAGACCTAGCTCGTTGTTCGGTAGTTTGAGGCCGCGAGCAGTTCGTTTCAGGTATTATGACTCGTAGGCATGGTCGAAGTTGAATTTCGGGAAATTCGGAGTCAATTTGAAAAGAAAATTCTCATTTTGGAAGCCTTAAGTTGGAAGAATTGACTAAGATTGAATTTTTAAGTAAACGACCTCAGAATCAGGATTTGAAGGTTCCGGCAGGTTTGTATGATGATTTCGGACTTGGGCGTATATTCGGATTGGATTTTGGATGACCCGGGAGCTTTTCGGCGTATATTGTGGCAGTTAGCATTTTAGAAGAATTTCATAAGTCTGGGTTGAAGTGCATTTCAGTGATATTGATGTCCGTTTGGGATTCCGTGTCTGGGAATAGCGGGAATAGCTCTGTATGGTGATTCTGGTGTTGGGAGTGCAATCGGAGGTAAATTCGGAGGTCTGTAGGTCATTTTGGAGTCATTTGGTTAAAGTTAGAAATTTGAAGGCTTTTGAGAAATTGAACTGGAAGTGAAAATTTTGATGTCGTGGTCGGATTATGATTTCGAAAGTTGGAGCAGATTCGTAATCTTGAATGTGACTTGTGTGCAAAATTTGGGGTGAATCGGACGTGATTTGATAGGTTTCGGCATCGAATGTAGAAGTTGGAAATTTCAAAGTTCATAAAGATTTAATTGAGTTGCGATCCATTTTTTCGATGTTATTTGATGTGATTTGAGGTCTCGAGCAGGTCCGCATTATGTTTTGGAACTGGTTGGTGTGATTGGAGGGGGTCCCGGGGGACCCGGGTGGATTCCGAGTGGTTATCGGATCGAATTTGTAATTTTGAGAAAGGCTAAGGTTGCTGGTGTCTGGTGTAACCGCACCTGCGAGGTTTTGGCCGCAGGTGCGGGGCCGTAGAAGCGGCCATGGTGTCGCAAAAGCAGAAGAGAACTGGCTTGGCTGGGGCCGCAGGTGCAAGGTTATGTCCGCACCTGCGAAGGTGCAGAAGCGGAAGGGAAGGCGCAGGTGCGGAGTCTTTCCAGGCAGGAGGAATGCGCAGGTGCATTGTTTTGGCTGCACCTGCAAGACTGCAGATGCGGCTGGTTGACCGCAGGTACGAAAAAGTGGGCTGGGCAATGTGTTATTTTAAGGAGAGGGTTTGGCTCATTTCCACCATATTTTCTCCATAGAAGCCGATTTTGGAGCAACATTTAGGTGCCATTTTCACCACCAAGCATGAGGTAAGTGATCTATGCTAGTTATTGAGTTAAATACATGATTATGTATAGATTTAACATGAAAATTTGTGAAAATTTTGGGATTTTTAAGAAAGACCTAGAATTAGTATTTTTGGATTTTACCATGAATTTGAGCATGAAATTGATAGAGGATTATATATTTGAGTTCATAAAGTTATGGTAATCTTTATTTTCAAAAAAAAAAATTGAAATCCGGGCACGTGGGCCTGAGGGTGGTTTTATCAACTTTCCGAGCGGAGTCGGGAATTTATATAAATTGAATTGTTATAAGTATTAGAGTATATTTTCATTAGTTTGCCCGTTATTTGGATAGATTTGGGGCGTTGTGCATCAGTTTGAGTCATCGGAAGGGCTTGGAAGCCGGTTATGAATCTTCGGAGCAAGGTAAGTCTCTTTTCTAACCTTGTAAGAGGGAATTGTCCTCATAGGTGAAATAATTAAATATGTTCTACTATGTGTGGTAGCTACGTACGTAGGAGGTGACGAGAGTCCGTGCGTAGCTACTATTATGCTTATGCCTGGGTAGTCTAGGCCCAAAAGCATGTTTTATTTGCAGTACTTGTAACTTTACTGATGAATTTAAAGATGTTTAAACCTTAACGATCTTGGCAAACGAATTTCTAGAAAAGATTTAAATACTATCTTCTTGACCATTAAAAGAGAAATTGTCATTTTCTTGGGTACTTGTTTTCCTGATGTAGTCGGGGTGGACTGTTTGAATGTGTATGATTATGTGTGACCGCTTCGCAATTTATATTCCGTGAGCGGGGTGATTTCTTCCACTACTCTCATGGGAGTGGGCCGTACGCCACGGCAGGTTAATAGATGCATCTATGGTTCGCACTGTTCGACCCTTCGGCAGTGCACAATTTACATTTATGTTGGTTCGAGCCGTTCGACCCTCGGCATTTCCTGCGCATGACATTTGCTGGATACCATCTGTGATTTGAATTGTTTAATTGCCTTAAGATATGAGTGGTTAACTGAGATGACGGAAACTGGGATTTATAATTTATGGAAGAAGTTGTCCTTTCCTACTGTTATATGTTATTTGATAGTAACATCCATGTTTGACATCACACTTGATTATATTAATTTGACCTCTAGTAAGTGTCAAAGTCGACCTCTCGTCACTACCTCTTCGAGGTTAGGCGGGATACTTACTAGGTACACGTTGTTTTCGTATTCATGCTACACTTTGTTGTGCATTTTGTTGCACGGGTACATGTATATCTAGTGGCCCTACTTGGCGCCGTGGCATGGTTGATATGGGGACTTAGGTGAGCTGCACCTCTCGAGATGACCCGCAGCCAACAGAGTCTCCTTCAGAGTATTGAGTTGTACTTTCTTTACTGTCCCATTTTTATTCTGGACGATTATTGTATTTCATTTGATTTTTTCTTAGAAATTGCTCATGCACTTGTGACACCGGGTTCTGGGACGATTTTGGGATGTATTAGTTAATTAAATTGTTAAAACTTCGTCATTTGCTCAGTAAATATTATTGATTTTCATAAAATGAAATCAAAAGTAACGATTTCAAAATACTAAAATAAGAATTTTAATTATCTATGGAGTGTTGGCTTGCCTGACAATGGTGTCCGGCGCCATCACGACCTTAGCGGATTTTGGATCGTGACACTAAGGCTCGTAAAGGTGCAGTGTTCAACGTCATTATTCTAAATATACCAACTTTTGATTCATCATCATAAATTTTGAACCTATGTGATAGATTGTTTTTGAATATCTGATAAGATAAAATAAAATAAAAAATGGACTCATTCCGCGATACTTTCCTTTTACGATACTTGTCTATTTTTTGAACTACATTGTAATGATAAAAAGTTTGGGCAAATACTTTCATAGTTGGTATACCATGAGAGAACTTATAACCGTCTATGTATAATTGTATACAGTCGAAATCAGGTAAGCCTGATTTTGTGAGGTCGAGGAGCCACTCTGAGCCCGAGTTTGAACTAGGTCGAGCGAGATCACTAGATCGAGCTAGAACCCGACGATGGAGTACAAGGCTCGAGGAATGAAGAACACGATATTAGGGCCGAGTATGGCCTACCTCGAGACAATGTCGTCATGGGTACATAACAGAATGGGCGAGATTCCCGCAATGGCACAAAGCTCAAGGCGTAAATCCCTGAACAGATTTGTACGAATTCGTACAAAGTGGTTAGACAGCTGTACAAAGTAGATTCCTTTCCAGAAATAGGAATGTACCTTATTTGGGACTCCCCTAGAATATAAAGGAGAGCACATTCATTTGTAAAGAGGATCAATCATTGGCAAAGAATATACACTCTTACTTTTGTGCTCATCAGAATTGTTATTTAGCTTTATAATATTCTCTTTACTTTACTTTACTTTACTTTACTGTTCATCCGAGTCCATCTCGAGGTTATCTTGGTTCGAGGTCGAGGCCTGATAATACGCTGGTTTGATCTATCTTGCTCACTTAACTCATATATTTATCATATTTTTTATCAACTAGTATTTGACTAAATCACATATCTTTAAGACCTCATTATAAATTTAATTGTTACTCAGATTTTAGATTAAACAGTTTGGCACCCACCATGGGGCTAAAGATAATAGTGATTATTCCAGTGCTGATTCTAATAACGCACATTATTTTCACACTTGTTTCTTGTCAAAGATTCTTTGTTTTCAGGTTGAAGTATGTCGAACTCGAAAAACACACCCGTATACGGCAGTGATGGTCTCGGTTTTCATGGGGAAAATGACAATGTAGTTGATTCAGGGACCGGTGTACCACTGCTTAACCCCGGGGTAGTGCCAATTGCAGAGCCAGTCGATGTTGGTTCGCGCGTTGCTCTAAATGTGGACTTGGGTGCAGACACCGGAGGAAGTGTACGCAGGGAAGCCCGACCTGGTGGTCAAGGAACATAGGGTCTAGGATATGGGGGAGTTAGCCTCCAAGTGATCTTCGAAATGCTACAAGCTCAGCAGATCGCTATCGCTCCGCTTCAAAGTCAACAAAAAACTCCGAGCGTGGTTGAGCCAGAAACCACTCGGCGTACTGAACCGGTGCCAGAAAGGTCAAATGACAATGGATCAGTGACTGACCCTACAATCATGAAAATTCTCGAAGAACTCACCAAAAGGATCGAATCAGGAGAAAAGAGGATCGAAGATAATCATATAAAGGTGGAGACGTACAACTCCCGAGTCGATCAAATACCAGGGGCACCTCTGATCTTAAAGGGTTTGGATTCCAAAAAGTTCATGCAAAAGCCTTTTCCCCTGAGCGCGGCCCCGAAGCCTATTCCAAAGAAGTTCTGCATTCCATACATACCTAAATACAACGGGACCACCGATCCTAATGAGCACATCACTACATAAACATGCAGTATAAAGGGAAACGACTTAGAGGACGATGAGATCGAATCCATTTTGCTGAAAAAAGTTGGGGAAACTTTATCTAAGTGAGCAATGATTTGGTATCACAACTTGCCCCCAAAATCTATCGATTCATTCGCCATATTGGCAGATTCATTTGTAAAGGCACACGCTGGTTCTATAAAGGTTGCGACGAGAAAATCGGATGTTTTCAAGATTAAACAAAGGGACAACGAAATGTTGAGGGAGTTCGTGTCCTGATTTTAGATGGAGCTACCACCAGTCTCTGATGATTGGGCCATTAAAGCTTTCACACAAGGGTTGAATGAGTAAAGTTTTATAGCATCGCGACAGTTGAAGCAAAATCTAGTTGAATACCCTGTTGTTACATGGGCGGACATGCATAATCGCTACCAATCAAAGATTAGGGTCGAGGACAGCCAGTTGGGAGCCCCCTCGGGGTCAATTCACCCGAACAGGTTGGCGTTAAAGGCTTCAAGGAATATTGACAGAGAACCGAGGTCAAAAAAAATGGTACTAGTCATATGTCTCAGATCGAAGAAGCAACGGTTCGGGACGCAATCCCCCTAGAATGATCGAAGAAATGATCGGGTGCAAAATTCTCGGGGACTCATGAGCAAGAATGGATTTGAAAAGTATACCGATCCCCCAAAAGAACCTCGATTATTGAAGTATAACTTCAGCGTCGATGCCTCGGGTATCATTTCGTCCATTGGAAGGATTAAAGATACCAGGTGGCCCAGACCTATGCAAACTAACCCTTCCCAAAGGAATCCTAACTTGATGTGTAAATATCATGGTACACATAGCCACAAGACCGAGGACTGCAGACAGTTGAGAGAAGAGGTAGCTCGGTTGTTCAACGAAGGTCACCTTCGAGAATTCCTCAGTGACAGGGCCAAAAATCACTTCAGAGAAAGAGACACCAATAGAAAAAAAGAGCAAGAGGAACCCCAGCATATCATCCACATGATCGTTGGTGGGGTAGACATCCCACAGGGACCTATTTTCAAACGCACTAAAGTGTTGATTATAAGAGAGAAACGGACCCGAGATTACATGCCCAAAGGCACCCTTACATTCCAGGTAGCTCGGCCAACATGATCAGGTTGAGGGTCGTAGAGCAGCTCGGGCTGCTAGATCAAATCATACTAGCGTCTTGAGTAACATGGCTAGTGAAACAACAGAGTGAGAGATCATCATGTCCGTGATTGTGGCCGGGACCATCCAAGACACAAAATTTCATGTCATCGAAGGTGACATGAGGTACAATACGTTGCTCAGAAGGTCGTGGATCCATAACATGAGGGCGGTACCATCGACTCTTCACCAGATGATGAAGTTTCCAACAAAAGATGGTGTGAAAACAGCTTACGGGGAGAAACACGCAGCAAAAGAGATGTTTGCAGCTCATGATTTGACACCAGCACCAACACCCTCGACCTCGGAGAAATCGAACATCAAAGACAAGAAGATGGCTAAATAGTAATCACAGTCCACAACCTCGACTAAATCCAAGGAACAGGTACTCGAGGACGAAGAGGAAGATTTCCTTACCCCTCGAGCTTTTGTCACTCCCCAGGAATCAGATGCAACGAAGTCTACGGTCGAGGAACTGGGGCAGGTGGTTGTTTAACCAAAGAATTGGATTCTTAGTCAAAGCTATTTTAATAAGTACTCGGGCTTCAGATAACCAAAGAGATTAGCTAATAATAGGATTTAGACTTGTAAATAAGAAAGCAATACGATAGCATAAGAGTAAGTATATTTCAGTAGTGGTTCAACGTGTGTATACAAGTGAGCTTTTACTCCCTTTTATAGGGAATTTCTTAATATAACGCCAACTCTTCTTAATGATTGAGCATTAATGACTAATAATATCATTAACGTAACGTTACAATTGGTAATCGTAACTGTTGAGTGAAGATTATGTAATGTTTTGATTATTGATTGAAGACCTTTGAATCTGCCCTTTGTTTTGCCTTGGTTCATTTTGACTGTGTCTCTTCAACTCCTCAATTATACTGGAACTCCTGCATCTAATTGTATCGTGTGCATGCTATTCCGTTCCTCTTTTCCCCATACATTTTTCTAAACTTCTGACCAGCTGTCACGTTTCCATTGACCCATGTAGATTGCCTTGTCATCAAAAATTATTACACGTGTGAAGTTTATTTTTTACCAATACATATAGTGCCCCCACTTATCATTTATTTATCAATTAAATATTTGGTAAGTGGATACTCATTTATGGCGGGAATTCTTTGCCGTTGTTTCACTCGTACTATTGCATCCGTCTCTGAATCTATGTGTCGCTTGTCACTTCCATTTAATGCTAGTGCCATGTGGCATTCTCGGATTGATTCTACAATTTTCCAGCGCCTTTTAGGGCTTTTTGTGGCTGCGTCAGTCACAAAGTGACAGTTCTAATCATGACTTTCACATCAGTTTCTTTTGTCATTTTTTTTTACGGTTGCCTCTAAATATAAATACCCTTTTTTCCTGCCTTTGCTTTCACGAAAGACTTCTAACTTTCCTTTGTTACTTGTAAATTACTCTTTCACGTAAATATGTCTTCCTCAAATCAAAAACCCAAGAAGGTTATCAATTTAGACGAATTATCTCCTTCTTCTACTTTAATCCGGAGTAGAAGCGGTGGTAGACTAAGAAGCTTGAGTTCTACTCTTTCTAGAGATTCTTCTTTCCCTTGCAACATTACTCCCCCACCATCTTCTAGGGCTAATGTTTCTTCGTCTTCTTCTAGGGCTAGAGCTTCTAGATCTTCTTCTAAGAGTAGAGAACCTAACGAACCACTTCGTGATCCAAAAGTTGATGAAATTGTTCCTGCTGAGTTTTCTCTTGTAAAGGATAGTGAAGCCATAAGAAAACAGCTTTCTTCTAGATCATGTTGATTTTTACCCTACTCAAATCACTGAGGGTTTAGTTTCACTCTTGCGTAGAAATTGTTATTGGAAATCTGACTTTCCAGTCTTAGTTCCCAATGAGAATCAGAGAATAACCTCTTACAGAACTTGGTATTCTTTTGTGTATACTTACCCTTTTACTTTAGGATTCAAGCCTCCCATTGACCCTGTCATCATAGGGTTTTGTCGATTTTTTAATGTGTGCTTGGGACAGATCGATCTTCTTATCTGGAGGGTAGTAGCACGCCTTTGATATTTGGCCACCTTAGCTTCAGTTCCTTTTACTTTTCATCATCTCTATTCTCCTATGTTGTTCCGCCAAGGAGTTTTTACTCTTGCGGCTAGGAGTAAAAGAGTTTTGGTTATACCTGATGATGATAAAGATAGAGGGTGGAATGTCCGGTATGTTGATGTCCCTACTAAATGTTTGGTAGGTGAAGAGAATATCCCCTTCCCTGAGAAGTGGAACTTTGCACGTGATTACAGTTTTGCTCACTTTCTTCTATATATTTTTTTTTTATAAATCTTTAGTACAGTGACTGTTTTTTTTTCTTGCAGCAACCATGGGAACCGTTGAGGAGGTCTCCGGTTTCCGTGGTTGGGTAGAAAAATTGTTGTTGATTGCTCCAATGGAAGAACGTTCTTGGAAGTACCTCTCGGCGAGGTTTGGTTGGAAAGTTAAAACCCATGGTAGGTTTTTTTATATTTCCTTTCTTTCTCCTTTCAAGCTTCTCTAGCACCTTTTATTTGTCAAGGTTTCCCACTCGTGGAATCTTTACTGCTGCAGTATCCGCTTTGAAACTTTATTTTGCCAAGGCCCAAGAAATTATTGTGAACTCCTCTTCATCAAAAAATAAAAGCAAGTGGGTCTCGGACCTTGGAAGATGAGGAAGAGCAGGAGGAAGGTTCGCTGATTCGGAGGTCACGGAGAAGAAAGGTCATGTATGACGATGAATCTTTTCCAGTTACTGATCCACCTTCCGTGCCTGAGTCAGAGCTTTCCACTCCTGAAGATGCAACTCCTTCCTCTACCAATGAATTAATTGAACAATTATCCACCGAGGCTCTGGTACAGTTTCTGAGGAAGCACCTCTTGCTATTTTTCCTCCATCTACTCCGGTGGAACTTTCGTCTGCCGTACCTGTTGTTGTTTCTGCTCCCCCCCCCCCATTCCATTCGTGGCTCCTTCATCTGCTCCTACTTCTGTGCCTTCTATTATTGAAGTAGGATCTTCCAATAGTGGAGAGATGAAGCAAATTATAATAGAGGCTCCTGCGGGAGGTATCCTCTTAAAGAAATCAGGCCAGGCGGATGTGTGGTTGAAGCCTCTGATAGGCCCGGTTGAAAAGTCTAAGTTGGAAAGTCATAGCTCCTTAAGGACGAGATTGTACACTCGTCCTTAAATGTATCTTTTATACCGTTTCCCTTTTTTTATATATCACGTACCAATATCTGACTTCTCATTTCATACAGATCAATCTTATTGGTACAGAATTGATGAAAATGATCGTTCATACGGAGCAATTAGCGAATGAATATCATACCGAGGTTGATAACTGGAAGGAGCAATTCGAGAGTCTTCATCTTGATATGTAGGCAGTAAAGGAGGAGAAGTGTACCCTGGAGCAGCAAATCAAAGTAATTGCATCGGAATTGGCCATCGAGAAGGCTTCATCAAGTCAACCAGGCAAGCATAAAAACATCTTGGAGTCTTCCTTTGCGGAGCAGCTTTCCCATGCTACTGAAGAGATAAGAAGCTTGAAGGCTTTGTTGGACCAGAAGGAGGCTTATGCTGGTGAACTTGTGCAATCACTTACCTAGACCCAAGAGGACCTCCGTGAATCTTCAAACAAGATTCAGTTTCTGGAAAGATCTCTTGCCCCTTTGCAGGCTTCTTATGATGCTATCGTTGTCGAAAGAGATGAGATGAGAGCCGATATTGAACAATGGGAGAAAGATTACAGGGCTTTTGAGGATAAGGCAGTTGTTGATGTGATTTGGGATTATTTGAATGCCCGGTTTGACACATTGACGAAAATGGTCAAGGAAATTTTGACTTAGAAGCTGAAATTGCCAAGACTAAGGAGACCATTGAAAAGTCTCGGCAAAGTCAAAAAAATTTATCACCTGAAGTTCAAGTTCCAATGGGTGATGATATCGTGCCTGATGAAGCTGTTTCCCAAGCCTCACCATATCAAGTCGCTCCTCCTACTGATGAAGATAATCCTCTCAGTGCCTAGTGAAAGTGTTTATCAACCCTTCTCTTTTTCTTTTTTGGAAAAATTGGTGGTTACCCCCGGTCCCATTTGGGGGTGAAGTTTGGTTTAGTAAGTCCCCAATGACAACTTAGGGGCAACTCTGTGTAAACACTTTTGGTTTAAACTAAGTTAATACTTAGTTTTTACCATTATATAATATTAATATTTACATTTCTTAGAATGATTTGTGTTTTTTCGAGTTTTCATTTTACTCT
Organism: Nicotiana paniculata; assembly: GCA_005239505.1. NCBI lineage: Eukaryota > Viridiplantae > Streptophyta > Magnoliopsida > Solanales > Solanaceae > Nicotiana > Nicotiana paniculata. Next base: position 10,465 of record ML347505.1, read on the forward strand.
TAAGTGTTTGCATGCTTTACGTTCGGGTTTTTGTTTTACCCCTTTAGTATTTAATTTTGCATTAAAAAATTCTTCAGTATTTCGTGTCTTTTTGAAATAAGAACGATTTATAAAAGAGGGCCTTTTATGAACGACACTTAATGAAGAAGACGTCTCAACTTCATAATGGTGTAAACATACAAAAGAGATATAGGAATTCACATGTTTTTTCCGAATAATGTTTTGCAGAAAGTCTTTATATTATTCGAACTTTCGTAACATTTTACATGTGTTTGAGCATCGTCTATGACTCTTTCGTAACTGTTTTCTCTTACAACAGGGTTTTGAATAAATACGAGGGTATGAATTTCTTCCCGTAAAGAAATTATGCCTTTAACCTAAACATTCGTTTATATTCACGAGTGTATTCTTTGTAGGTTTCTGAATCAGGCTTTGTGTTTTTGTCTTTGTCTCTTTGATTCTGCTCATAACTTTTGACTTGTTGGGAAAAATGGATCTTCAGGCTTGAACTTTGACTCTTTTGATAGTCTTCTTTGCCTATTTCCATATTGTATAGTCCCCCAAGTGTTTGAGCTTTGAAGAATGAAATATCGAGCACTTGACTATTCCTTTCTTGTGGTCCTTTTCCTGAAAAGGAAAAACATACAGGACTCGAATGTATATAGTTTAGATGATGACTGCTTAACCCTTTGAAACGTCCAACAGAAAGTTGTAACCCTAGATCGGGAATTCAATTTTTTCCTCGTGTCTATTCAGGTCTAATATCATCATCTAGTTATGGGTTAGCTTTTTGCCTATCATCTAAAATAGTTAGTATAATTTTAATTGTACTAAATAAAATTGAACGTAATGATACCTGAACGTGGTTATTCCTTCTCCTTAGAAGTAATATTTCTTCAAGTGAACAGCGTTCCAACTTGTTGGTAAAATACTTCCATCCATGGTTTCCAGCTCATAAGCTCCTTTTCCAGCAATACCACGCACTTTGTAGGGTCCTTCCCAATTTGGATTTAATTTTCCTGCTCCAACCTCCTTTGTTTATTGAAAAAATTTCTTAAGGACAAAGCCCAATTTCGAAGTATCTGAGGTGAGCTTTTCTGTTGTAATATCTCTCTATGATTTGCTTTTGAGCTGCCATGCATATTAAAGCAGCTTCTCTCCTTTTCTCGAGTAAATCCAAGTTTGTTCTCAACTCGTCATTGTTTGTTTCTTCTATTGTTGTTGTGAATCTCATGCTCGGTTCACCAATTTCCACTGGTAATAGAGCTTCTGAGCCATAAACAGGCACGAATGGGGTTTCTCCCGTGGTTGTCTTTGCATTAGTTCTATAAGCCCATAATACTGTCGGTAGTTCTTCAGGCCAATTTCCCTTAGCTTTTTCCAATCGTTTCTTCAGATTGTTAACAATGATTTTATTTGTTGACTCAGCTTTCCTGTTAGCCACGGGATGATATGGTGAAGAAGTGATTCGTTTGATTTGCCAGCTTTGGAAGAATTCTGTGATTTGAGAGCCTATGAATTGTGGGCCATTGTCACATACAATTTCCTTTGGTACACCAAAACGGCATATGATATTTCTCCATATGAAACTTTTCACTTCTTTTTCTCGCACCTGTTTAAAAGCATCTGTCTCCACCCATTTTGAGAAATAATCTGTTAATACAAGTAAAAATTGTACCTTTCCTCTGGTTGGGGGTAGAGGTCCTACTATATCCATTCCCCATTTCATAAATGGCCAAGGTGATACAACCGGGTGTAGTAATTCTGCGGGCCGATGCATATTGTTAGCATATCGCTGACATTTATTGTATTTAGCTACAAAATTTTCAGCGTCTTCTTCCATCTTAGGCCAATAGTACCCTACTCTGATTAGGTTTTTGACTAAGGATCTTGCACATGTGTGGTTCCCACAATGTCCTTCGTGTACTTCTTTTATCACATACTCAGTTTGGTTTGGTCCAAGGCACCTTTCTTGGGGACCTCCAAACATTATGCGATACAGAGTGTCACAAACTAGGCAGTACCGTGCAGCTTTTCGGTGAAGTGCTTGGCTTCTTTCTTGTCTTCAGGCACGGTACCATTCTACAAAAAAATTACAATTTCGTTTCTCCAATCCCAGGTTAGATTATTAAATGCTACCTCATTCTTGTCCTCGTCAATCGCTGAATGAAATAAGTGTATCACAATAGCATTGTCTTTATTCGTTACATCGGTAACTGCTGCAAGATTAGGTAACACATCCGCTTCTGCATTTTCCTCTCTAGGTGTATTGGTAAAAAAGAGTTCCACACGTATGATAATTCTTGATGACTTAGTCGGCTACGTGTGTTGATGCCCAATTTTTCCTATATGTTTTAAATATGCATAAATACCTTCAAAATAGCATATATATATATATATACATACATAAGCATGCACAAGGTTTTTATAATTTTTCCCATAATTTTAAGGGTCTAAATTGATTTATTTTCTCCCCGTTTAGTCATAAAATCCACAATAATTATTTCTAAAATTATTGTTATGATGATTTATTCATTCAACTTGTATGTTTATACCAAAATGTAATTGATATAATTTTTATGCATTTTTTATAATTATATTTGATATTTTCAAGCTAAATTGCATATAATTGCAATGTTAGCCCGTTTAATGTATAATTATATTTTATGTGTGTGCCCTTATATTTTTAAAATGATAATTATACGTTTTTAATCATTTTGGTATAGAAAAATTGTTCTTAGAAAACCATTTATTATTTTATTAAAATCAAAATAGGAAATTGGTTGTTTAAGTCATAGCCAAATTTGGCTTTCAATTATAGCCCAAATTGAGCCCAAACAATTTCCTACCTAATTACCCGACCCATATGCTATAAACACCTACCCAACCCGGAACCCATCTACCCCACCTAATCTTGATCGTTGATCTCCCAGATCAACGGTCTAAACACCCCCTTTCCTTTTTTAATTCCTAAAGACCTCTAACCCTAACCCATTCTCAAACCCCGGCCGCCTTCAGATGCTCTCGTCTCTCCCCCCTCTCTCAACTTAACCCTACCATCCTTCAGCTGCCACCTCCCTCTCCAGCCATCTCCGGCGACCACCTCTCAACCCCAAGCCTCCAATGGTTTCCCCCTCACCTTTCTCATCATCTCTGAGGCCTTCAAGGGCCCTGGGCCATGCTGACTTATGTCTAGGGTTGTTGTTTTGGGTGTTCATGGCCTCTGCGGTGTGATCTTGGGCAAAATCACACCATATTTGTTACGATCCTTGAGGTTTACAACCGGTTCTTCCGTTCTACTTGGGTTTCCTTTGAAACCCTAATATTTGTTTAAATCTCTCAGATTCGTGCTATTTTTTTTTTACGATTCAAGTATTATTCTCTCTATATTTTACTTCTCAAACCTCTCTTTAAAAATCATCAACTTTAAACCATTTTTACTTCCTTTAAAATTAGGGTTTCTCGATGTTCTTCTGTACTCGTTTAAACTGACTTTTTCCTTTACATTTAAACCTTTTCTTTGCATATCTCGACCGATTCTATGCTTTATTTGCTTTTTAACTCGCCTATGTTAAAAAGCCCTAATTTTTGAGTTCCTTATATCTGGGTTCTTTGTATTAGCCTGATTACTTGGTTCTTGTTATGATTTTGTGGTTACCATGCTTGTTTTTATTGAGTCTTTAGCTTACTTGTGTGATTATTCATCTGGATTTGTTCATCTCTTGCCTCTTTCCGTCAAATAATGCTGAGCTTGCCTGTCTGCTATGACTGTTTGTCCTTCTCTATATATATGTTGAAATATAGAATCATGACTCTCTTTTGACTGATTCTGATTTCCTTATTTGATGGTTTGATTGAGAGGTTTCTTTTAAAACCATAGAATTCTACTCGTCTGTTTAAAATTAATTGATTCCATTACCTTATTTGTTGTAGTACTCTATTTTTACTGAATCATTCCTTAATTGGGGTTTTCTGAATCTAGTCCTAATTGACTACCCTATGCTTAATAAACTTTGATTCTTTCCTTATTAATCACGTACTGATTTTCCTTGCCTTATATGCCACTGGTTTTACCGTTTGAATTTGAAATACCTTAACTTAAGGGAGTACTTGCCTTGATTTAATTGATTCTGAGTTCCTTAATTACCATGCTACTATGATTCCTACCTTATTGTTACTACCTGTTTCTCAGTTATAAAGACACTCGACTTTTAGTAACACGACGGATGAACTCACTGGTTTGATAACTCTCTCTCACAACTAAAATTTTCTACTTTCTTCTCCGTGCTACTTGTCACTGTTATAAGTTAGTGGCTGCAAGCCAAGGCTAACCATTGTGCTCCTATCCTACTTTGTGTTTACCGTATTCTTCACTTCACTGGTATGTTCTGATTTTAATCCCAGTTCCCAAACCAACATGTTTATTTTGGTACTTCAATTTATTAAGTTTCTTATATACTTCTATATACTGTTTTGTTGTTGGACATGTAATTAAAATCTGGGGCTTCATCTAGCATGTTAAGTTATGCTTTACTTTCATAATCAGCATGTCTTTATGTATTTGAAATTTGTTTCTATGTGACTCTCATTATCCCTATGTCTACACACTAGCTTTGGTTAGGGCATGCCTCTATTGGTATTACTTTAAGCTATTTGATAATGTTATGTCTAGTCTAAACCCATACTATGATGTATCCCAATTCCATGAACCCCCTTAGGAACTTCTGATTTTGCATCCATGTCTACTTCTGTATGTTGCATGTTCACTACTCTGTGCCTTGTATGTCCCCAATCCCTCACTACCCTGTTTGTGGTTGCTGAACTTGTCTTAGTATGCTGCTCTGATCCTAAGATGTGGATGTGTTTATTCTGACTGCATTACTCTTTTCTCAAACTATTTACTGAATAAAAATCCTTTTGCAAAACGTTTTTTTTTTAAAACCAGTCTTTCTTGTGTAAATTATTTTACTCAAAGCTTTTCAAAACTATGTCAAGCACTCTCACTCTACTCCTAGACCTTTAAGTTCTGCCCCCTCTGTGTGAGCATTGCCTTGGGACCCTTGAGCTTCCTCTGAACCTTCACACACAAAGGCTGGCCCTTCCACACTGCACTTACTCAAATTTGGTTATGACTTTGGGTGTGAGCACTACCCCGGATCCCTTGAGATCCTTAGGGAACTCTGACACTCCTGGATCATGTGAAAGGTTGAGAATTGTTGGAATTGAGAAATTCTGGAGACCTTGGGCCTATCAGTAGGCTCCCTATAGTTAACTTCTTCTTTTTGTTATTCAGCTATGTAATTCATGCAAATGGCCTGTAATAATTATTGTAAACAACTCTTTGGGGATGGATAATGGAAAGGGAAGGGGTGACTATGCATGCTTTAGCTATTAAGAGGGTAGAAAGAATATTATTAGGTTGTTATTCCCTATGTGCAATAGAAACCATGCTTAGGACTCATATGTGCAAGATCATGCATTAGAGACCATGTTCCTTAGGTCTTACATTTATTGTTTTCAGCATCTATCGGCATCTCATTTCGAAAGTCCTGTGCTAAAATGTGCTAATAACCAGTACTTTACAATCATGCTCTACACTGCCATGTATACTTAGAGTTTTGTTTAGGATAAACAGCACTAATAAACTTGTCATGTTTACATCTCCTGAACCATGTTTAAACAACGCCATATTGGTGCGTTCAGAGATAATGTTTAGGCTTCTAATTCTGCATCATTCTGCATCTCTGTGCACTAGATATCATGTCCTTAGGATTGCATATTACTTGATTAAATACACCTACTGATGCATGAAAAGGAATAAAACAACCTCACTCAATTCTCGCAATCAACTGGTAATAATCGTGAGCTCTGAATACTTAGAACTGCATGATGTTACGTATAACGACCTGAAATTGTCTCATAACTACTACACACCTAGGCAAGCCTTAGGAAATCAGTTACAAGGAATAAAACTAGATCTCTCTTTGTTATTATCATTTAGATACCATGTTTTAGGATCTGTATCAAAAGACTTTAACTGTGTTTGAGTCATGCTGCTTATTTGCCTTATCTGTGGAGGTACTTGAGCCTTTTCCTGTTTGTATGTTTTATCCCTCTTAATTGCAGTCCTATATCTTTCTTGTTTGTCGCTTAGTGTTTTGCCTTAAACCTGAGGGTCTGCCTAGAACCTCCCTCCTAGGATAGAAGTCCTAAACTCCTTCAAGGATTGATAGGAAGGGACGGGTAACAGCATACAATAGGGGTCGAGACCAACACTCGACTTAGTTACTTTCACGGGGTGGGAAAGGGTAGAATATGGATATGATGATCGGTGCGCTAATACCACGTGTAGCCCCTCTTCGAGGAGTGATTACCGGGTATTGTACTTATGTGATCTGTATTATTATAAACCTAGGATATCCTTTATATGCTTAGATCGTAATCCTTTCAAAATCTAATCTTCTTTACTATTTTCAAACATCTGCGTGCTTAAGACTTAAATCCCCTCTTATTTGAGCCTTTATTTTATTTGTTTGCTAAGTCGTACAAATTCACAAAAGTTGTTTGGCCGGGAACCACCCTTGTGGATCCTGAGGGGTGCTTAACACCTTCCCCTTAGGATAATTTCAATCCCTTACCCTATCTCTGGTTAACAACGTAGTTGTAAATCAACCCCTTTTTTGTCCTAATGCACCTTCAAAAATCGTTAGGTGGCGACTCTCAAACAAAGACAAACCCCTTTCCCAAAAGGAAAGAGTTGTCCCAACCGAATGTCATAAACCCGATCTCCGCGATAAAAGAGGGGGCGCAAGAACGTGGACCAAGGAAAACATGACAACTGGACATGATTATATAAAGAGGTGTGAAGTAAAGAGACACGACTCAATAAACCTACGGAGTAATCAGCTACGAGAAACTCAACCTGATTGAGACAAGGAAGAGACACAGTCAGAATGAATTCGGACAAAGCTACGGGCAGATTCAAAGACCCTCAATTAATGACTCACGCGTTACACAACCTTCATGCAACAATTACGGTCATTCTATGTAACGTCCCATTAATATAATAATTAGTCATTAATGAGCGATCATTGTAAAAGGTAGACATTGGATTAAAAAATTTCTATATAAGGGAATAAAATAAAACTTGTAAAGGCATCTGAACTACGAATACAATACATTTTACTTTTCTTTGCATCATATTATTGTCTATTTACTTACTCCTTTTTATTTATTATTATTTTCTGGATTATCAGAAACCCGTGTTCATCCTAAAAATAGCTTTGATCAAAGGATCTAATTCTTTGGTTAAACAAATTGGTTCTGTTACCGGGAACTATGATAATCTTTGTTTTCTTTTCAAGAGATATCCTCTGAACTATGTCGAACTCCAACGACAACAACCAGCAGAGAAATGGAACCCCGGTTCCATCACCTTTAGGAACCCCACGTGGTTCAAGAGAACAATCCCCAGAAATATCCAATAACAACAACGATAATAATTATCAAACGGTAGAACAAGATCGGGTAAAGCAAATGATTGCAGAGTATATGGGCCAATCCTTGCAAGAATTTGCAAGGGGATTACTAGCGGCATCACCTGCATCACTGACACCACCTCCCAATAACACTATCACCGTGGAAAATCCTCAGTCTGGGTTGGTAAACTCAGCAAGGAATGACACTCCTAACGAATCTCTCGAAGCGAGACCAGGTATGAATAATAACTCTGAATTACAAAATTTACTACTAACCTTGCAGAAACAGGTGAAGGAACAAAATGATTGAATCGAGAAAATTCCTGGAGTACCACCTGTTATCAAAGGCATTGATGTTGATAGATATTCTCAACAACCTTGGAAACCAAGCGCAGCACCCTTGCCGATACCCAAGAAGTTTAAATTGCCTGACGTTCCTAAGTATGACGGAACAACTGACATACGCGACCACGTGACTGTTTTTACCACCGGAGTAAAGGGCAATGACTTAACAAAATAAGATATTGAATCAGTCCTTGTCAAAAAATTTGGAGAAATGCTTACCAAAGGAGCCCTAACCTGGTATTCTCTTCTCCCTGAAAATTCTATCGATTCTTTTGCTGAGCTTGCAGATTCTTTCATAAAAGCACACTCCAGTGCGCAAAGAGTCGAGAAAAGAATGGAGGACATATTTAAAATAAAGCAAGGAGACACAGAACTACTCCGTGAATTTGTAGATAGGTTCCAACGAGGAAGAAATGCACATCTTTGTACTTTATTCAAAAGAAAACTGTTGTAACCAAAAATAGTTATGGATAACAGATCATCATCATTGTACTCATTCAAAAACTGTTGTAACTAAACAGTTACGAAATCTTTGTACTCACATGTAAAACTGTTATCAAATAAAACAGTTACGGATGAAAAAGTATTTCCTCGTGATCATTGAAAACTGTTACGAATGAAAAACAATTGTTCTCTTGTATTAACTCGAAAAAACTGTTACATACGAAAAACCGTTACGAAATACAAGTGTACATCAAATCTGTTAAAAGAAAACAGTTGCAACATGAGTTTTAGATGATAATCGAACACATGTAAAATGTTGTGGAAGTTCAAACAAAAAACTTTCCTCAGAAACATTCTTAAACATGTGAAAAATTCCTATCACTCTACCATTATGAAGTTGAGACGTCTTCTTCATTAAGTGTCGATCAAAAAGGGGCCTCTTTCATAAATTTTGCCTACTACAAAAAGGCACACATTTTATATGATATCGTGCCTAATATGAAAAGGTATGAGTAATCTAAAGCATTCTATATGCAAAACTCAGAGGTAAAACTAAAACCTCAAAAAATAAAGCATGCAAAAAAATTAAAAGGTAGAACAGAGACTCAGTAACAAAAGTCATATTTTGCATTGATATGATAAAACGGCTAATTATAAACTAAGTATTAAATTTATACTTAGCCGTATATACTGTATTTACATTAAGGTGCCTCTAAGTTGTCAGTTGGGGACTTTAAAAGATCCAAACTTACCCCCGATGGAGTTGGGGTAACCACCAATCAAATAAAATAAAAAAGGGGGAACCAACATCTTAATTGTCTTTAGAAGGGGGATAAACTTCTTCGTCGGCAGAGGAAGCAGGAGCAGCTGGAGACGAGGGGAATTGAGCAGCAAGAGCCTCACCTTCGGGTGAAGAGAGATTCTGACCTTGTTGAGCTTTCTCCATGGCTTCTTTGCTTTTAGCCATTTCAGCGTTAAGGTCGAAACCCTCTTGACTCATTTCTGTCAATGTGTCAAGGCGAGAATTCATATACACCCAACTGACATCGACAACTACCACCTCCTCAAGATCTTGGTAATCATTCTCCTATATAATAATCTCAGCTCTCAGCCCATCCCTCTCAGCCTCAATAGCATCTTTGGCGACCCTTAAAGGTGAAACAGACCTCTCCAAGAACTGAATTTTGTCCAAGGCATTGCAAAGATCCTCTTGGGTCTGGGTCAGAGACTGCAAAAGCTCGCCTGAATACTCTTCTTTCTGCTCCAGCAAGGTTTTTAAACTCCTAGCTTCTTCTGAGGCACGGGACAACTGCTCGGCAAATGAAGACTCATGAATGCTCTTGTCTTTGTCTGCCTGGTTAGAAGAATCCTTCTCCACTGCCAACTCTGCTGCCATGACTCTCATCTGCTGCTCCAAGGTACATTTTTCTTCCTCTAAGGCCTCCATGTCGAGCCTTAAGCATTCATATTTCCCCTTCCAGTTATCAACTTCAGCACGCCACTCTTTTATTTCTTGCTCTGTGTAGAAACCCTCTTCATGAGCTCTATGCCTATAAGTTTGATCGACAAAAAGGAAATCAGTTAAATACGACAATTACATGTACGAGCATGAAATTCAAAAGAATATACTTTACCTACAAAGATGTATGCATGACCTCATTAGCCCAGGTAAGAGAACTGTGTCTATCCAGTTTGGTCCTCTCTGTTGGGCCTATCAAGGGCTTCAGCCACACCTCAGGCTGACCAGATTTCTTAAAAAGACTCCCACCAGCTGGAACCTATATTAGAACTTGTCGCATCTCCCTGTTGGAAGACCCTACTTCTATGACAGAAGGCACGGAAGCAGGCAGAGATATAGAAGCCACGGGCACGAAAGTCTGGGGAGATGAGAAAGCCACGGGCAAAGTAGTAACGGGAGCAGTAATATCCAAGGGAGCGGAGGATGTAATAGGAGCAGATGAAGGAACTTCTCTAAAAGAAGAAGGAAGAACGGCCAAGGAGCTTCAATAATATCAGGGTCGAAGACTTCACGAAACAGATGATCCGTAGAATCATGGCAGGAGAGAGAGAAGCATCCTCGTAGGAAGAAGGTGTAACATCAGGCACGGAAGACACTACCACGGGTTTAGACTCATCGTCTAAAATCACCCTCCTTCTTCGTGACCTATGCACCAAGGTGTCCTCGTCTTCTTCTTCTTCTAAGGTCCTAGACCCACCAACCTTCCTCTTCGAAGAAGAAAAACCAGCAATAACTTCCTGGACCTGAGCCAGGGACATTTTGGAAATAGACACAGCAGACACTCCACGTATAGGACACCCTATCAAAAATAAAGGTTTAAAATGAGAAAGAGATTCGAGCAAGGAAAGAAACGAAAACAAAAGCTTCACTTACCGTGAGTTTTCACTTTCCAACCGTACTTCCCGGAGAAGTAGCTCCAAGACCTTTCTTCTAATGGAGAAATCGACAACAACTTTTCTATCCAACCACGGATACCAGAGACATTCTCAATAGTACCCATGATTGCTGAAAGAAGAAAAAAAATAGCTACGGTGTTAATAAAACACTTAAAGCAAAAAAGGAAGAATAACGAATGTGAGCTAAAATGTACTCACGCGCACGATTCCACTTCTTGGAGAAGGGAAGATTTTCTTCACCTACTAAACCAGCAGTGGGCGCAACAACGTACCGAAGGTACCAACCTCTATCCTTATTGTCTTCAGGGGTTACCAGCACTCTTTTACTCCTGGCAGCTAGAGTAAAAATCCCTTGACGAAATAAGGCAGGAGAATAAAGATGAATGAGATGATTAAAGGTAAAAGGAACCGAGGCTAAAGTAGTTAAACATCTGAGACACGCAACAATCCGCCACACAAGAGGACCAACTTGTCCTAAGCAAATTTTGAAGAAACGCGAATTCGATGATGACTGGATCAATAGGAGTTTTAAACCCTAAAGTAAAAAGGTAGGTATAAACGTAAGAATACCCCGTCTTGTAAGACATTATTCTTTGGTTCTCATTTGGAACGATGATAGGAAAATCAGAATTCAAAGAACATTCCCTACGAACAAAGGGAGCTAAACCTTCAGTAATAAGGGTAGGGTACCTATCAGCACTATCAAGGGTTAACGACTGATCAATAAGGACATGACTATCCATAGTGAAGGTAAACTCAGCAGGAATGATTTCATCCACTCGTGGTTTGTGTAAGGGTTCATGATGTTCTCTACCCCTAGACGGAGATCTGGAAGCCCTAGCTCTTGGAGAAACTAAAGACCTAGCATAAGGAGGGGAAGTAATCTGGGAAGAAGAAGAAACTCTTAAAAGAGTAGAGCCTAAACTCCTCAGTCTACCACCTCTCCGGCTCCGCGTCAGAGCAGAAGAATGGGTCAAATCATCCACATTTATCACTCTTTTAGGTTGGTTCGATGAAGACATATTTACGAAGACAAGAAAAAAAAAATTCTTTACAAATAAAGAAGACAAGTTAGAAGTGTTTCGTGAAAGTAAAGAACAGAAAAGAGGTATTTATACTTGAAGACAACCGTCAAACATGGGAAAAAACAATGATGAGAAAGTCATAATTTAAGGTGTCACTTCGTGACTGATGCAGCCGCAAAAATCCCTAAAAGGAGCTGAGTAACTACAGAACCAATCCAGAGGGAACACGTGGCTTGATCATTATATGGAAGTGACAAGCGAAGCCTATGTTCAGAGAAGGATACAGTGTTTCGAGGTGAAACAGCGGTAAAATATTCCCGCCATAAATGCGTATCCACTTACCAAATATTAATTGATAAATAAATGGTAAGTGGGGGGAATATTTGTATTGGTAAAAAAAGAGTTTCACACGTATGATAATTCTTGATGACTCAGACGACTACGTGGACCAAGGAAAACATGACAGCTGGACATGATTCTATAAAGAGGTGCGAAGCAAAGAGACATGACTCAATAAATCTATGGAGTAATCAGCTACGAGAAACTCAACCTGATTGAAACAAGGAAGAGACACGGTCAGAATGAATCCGGACAAAGCTACGGGCAGATTCAAAGACCCTCAATTAATGACTCACGCGTTACACAACCTTCATGCAACAATTACGGCCATTCTATATAACGTCCCATTAATGTAATAATTAGTCATTAATGAGCGATCATTGTAAGAGGTAGATATTGTATTAAGAAATTCCCTATATAAGGGAATAAAATATAACTTGTAAGGGCATCTGAACTACGAATACAATACATTTTACTTTTTTGTGCATCATATTATTGTCTATTTACTTACTCCTTTTTATTTATTATTATTTCCTGGATTATCAGAAACCCGTGTTCATCCTAAAAAATAGCTTTGGTCAAAGGATATAATTCTTTGGCTAAACACTAGGTACTTGCATAATCTTCCATGACTGGAATTGCTTCACCAGAACTCGTGCCTTTTCCAGATACTGTTGTATTCGAGTCTCTCTAGAAGTATAAGTCCCCTGTATCTGGTTCACCACTAGTTGAGAGTCACTTTTGATCACGATCTGCTCAATTGAGAGTTCTCGTGCTAATTCGAGTCCTACAATGACATCTTCGTACTCTGCTTCATTGTTAGTAATGGGATAACATTTAATATCTTGCCTTATATTTTCAGCCGAAAGTAGTATTAAAACAATTCCCAACCCGGCTCCTTTGATATTAGAAGATCCGTCGGTGAATAGAGTCCATACTCCTGGATTAGCTCCGGTAAAGATTTGTAACTCTTTTTCTACTTCAGGAATTAAGCTAGTGTTAAAATCTGCGACAAAATCGGCTAAAAATTGAGACTTTATTGTAGTCCTAGGTTGATAGACTATGCCATATTCGCTTAGTTCTATTGCCCATTTAGCCAGTCTACCTGACAGTTCTTGCTTATGCAAAATATTTCTCAAAGGATATGAAGTTACAACAGTAATTAGGTGACACTGAAAGTACGGTCTTAACTTTCTAGCTGCCATGATTAGAGCCAAGGCTAATTTTTCTAGATGAGGATATCTAGTTTTAGCATCTAGTAAGGACTTACTTACATAGTAGATAGGAGATTGCTTACCTTTGTCCTCCCTTACCAGGACTGCACTTACGGCTATTTCTGCCACAACAAGATAAATGTATAACCTTTCCCCTTCCTTTGGTTTAGACAGTAGTGGGGGATTCGATAGATAAGCCTTCAAGTCTTTAAGAGCTTGTTGACATTATTCATTCCATTCGAACTGATTCTGCTTCTTTAGTACTGAGAAGAATTTAAAACTCTTCTCTGAAGATCTGGAGATGAATCTTCCTAAAGCTGTAATCCTACCTGTTAATCTTTGAACTTCTTTTTTGCTCGTTAGTATGTCAAGTATTTCTTCAATAGCTTTAATTTGAGCAGGATTTACTTCAATGACTCTATTTTATACGAGAAAACCCAAAAATTTACTTGATTCGACACCAAAGGCGCATTTTTCTGGATTTAACTTCATGTTATACCTGCAGAGGATCTCGAAAGTAGTTGAGAGATGTTGGAAATGATCTTTTGCCTTCGTTGACTTTACCAACATGTCATCAATTTACACCTCCATTATTTTCCCCAGATGTTCCTGGAACATCTTGGTCACTAGCCTTTGATACGTGGCTCTAGCATTTTTCAAGCCAAAAGGCATGACTTTGTAACAATAAGTCCCCCTGTTTGTAATAAAGGAGTTTTTTCCTCGTCTGAGGGGTCCATTTTTATCTGATTGTAACCAGAATATGCATCTAAAAATCTTAATATATAGTGGCATCAATCATTTGATCTATGTGCGGTAATGGAAATGAGTCTTTTGGGCATGCTTTATTCAAATCCGTATAATCTACGCATACTCTCCATTTACCGTTCTTTTTAGGTACCACTACGGTATTAGCTAACCAATTAGGATATTTTACCTCACATATTGAACCGATTTTTAAGAGTTTATGTACCTCTTCATCGATCACTTGATTCTTGAACGATCCCTGCTTTCTTTTCTTTTGTTTGACAGGTATGAAAGATGGGTATTCATTTAGTTTATGAGTCATCACTTCTGGGGGTATACATGTCATATCTGAATGGGACCAAGAAAAACAATATGCATTAACTTTTAAATATTCAATTAACTTACCTCTTCTGGTCGAGCTTAGCCTTGATCCTATGTGGATTTTGTGCTCAGGATTAAGCTCGAATAGTGGAACAACTTTGATCTCCTCAGTCGTTGTCTTGATATTTTCATTCTTCTGGTTCATGAATAACATCAGGTCTGGAATCCATGTCTGTATGTCTTGATGTGACATTCATGGTGATTTGATTCACCGTGTCTTTATCATTTTCTTCTGTGTTTGTTCGAGTTGCTCCCTCGTCTTTTGATTCCTCCGCTATTTCTTTTTTATTGGAATGCATCACTGAGTTGATGTTTCTTGAAGTCTGCTGATCACCTTGAATTTGTTGGATTCCCCATCTGGAAGGGAATTTGATTACCTGATGTAGGGTGGATGGTACTGCATCAATGTCATGGATCCATGGTCTCCCTATGATTACATTATAATCCATATTTGTATCTATAACTTGAAATTTCGTTTCCTTGACGACGCCTTTTGCATAGGTATTAAGCTCAATTTCTCTTTTTGTTATGACAGTAGATTTATCGAATCCGGACAAGGAACGTGTTTTTGGAATTACACGGTCCCCCATTAACATCTCTTCCACAACCCTCAGCAAAATGATATTGACTTAGCTACCTGGATCAATCAATACTCTTTTTACGTTAGTGTCATGTATAAGTAGAGATATTACCAGTGCGTCGTTATGTGGAAGCAGTAATCCATCAGCATCTGAGTCATCGAATGAGATGCTGTCAGCCTCCAAAGTCTCACAACTCCGTTTCCCGTGGGTCACTGTGAACTTGGTCATCCTTCTTGCTGAAGTATAAGTTACGCCATTTACCTCCTCTCCTCCATTTATCACATTTACAGTTCTCTTCGGAGATGGTGGTTTTGGGGGCTCCTGCATATTCTTCATATATGCTTGTTTACCTTTTTCACTAAACAGTTCTGTTAGATAACCTTGTTTTAATAAATGTTCTACGTCACCTTGCAATAACCTGCAGTATGATGTTTTGTGCCCATGATCATTGTGAAATTTACACCAGAAGTCTGGGTTCCTTCTGTTTGGATTTGATCTCATTTCTTTGGGCCATCGAACTTTATCACCCATATTTCTTAATACTATAATTAATTCGGAAGTACTTACATTGAAATTGTAATCTCCAATTCTTGTATTACCTCTATTTTGCTCATCTCGATCCTTTCTGGATCTTGATGATGATGAGCTCGAATCTTTATTCGACGGTCTGTGATCAGACCGTGGGTTTTCAAATTTGGAACGAGCCTCTCGTCCCGAAGGTCCCATGTATGGATCATACCTGTTTTTGACAGTTCTCATTTCTAATTCAGAGCGTCTAGAACTCATCCTGTCTTCTGCTTTTGATTGGGCAATAGTATCTTCCTCAATTCGTAATTTGGTGGTGTACCTGTTATAAACATCGTTCCATGTCGTAGATGGGAACTCTCTCAAGCTCTATTTGAGTCTCCTCATGGCTTCAGAGCTTTTATCGTTCAAATTACTTGCAAAGGCCATATCTGCCCAATTGTCAGGTACTCTTGGTAGAAGCATCCTTTCACGTTGAAACCTGTCTACGAATTCATAAAGCAACTCCATATCTCCCTGTTTTATTTTTAATATGTCTTCCATTCTCTTTTTCACTTTTTTTGCACCGGAATGTGCTTTTATAAACAAATCTGCAAGCTTAGCAAAAGAATCAACAGAATTTTCGGGCAACAGAGAATACCATGTTAATGCTCCTTTGGTGATAGTCTCTCCAAACTTTTTGACCAACACGGATTCAATTTCTTACTTAGTCAGGTCATTGCCTTTTACTCTTGTGGTGAAAGCAGTAACATGATCATGTGGATCAGTTGTCCCATCGTACTTTGGTACGTCAGGCATTTTGAATTTCTTTGGAATCAGCAAAGGTGTTGCACTTGCCTTTCAGAGTTGTTGAGAGTATTTATAAATATCAATGCCCTTGATGATAGGTGATACTCCAGGAATTTTCTTGATGCGATCGTTTTGTTCCTTCACCTATTTCTGCAAGGTTAGTATTAAAGATTGTAAATCTGAATTATTAGACATACCTGGTCTTCCTCCAAGTGATTCATTTATAGTGCCTCTACTTCCTAAATTTGCTAGTCCAGATTGTGGATTTTCTACAGTCGCGGTGTTGTTTGGAGGAGGCGTGGGCGACACATTTGGTAGCCCCCTCGTGAAAGCTTGAAGAGCTTCACTCACATATTCACCAACCAACTGCTTCACAGGGTCTTGTTCTCCTGTTTGCTCGTTTCCAATTTGATCATTGTTGTGAGTTGTAGATCTTTTTGGGGAGTTGTCCCTTGAACCTCGTGGGGATCCCTGAGGCGATGGGGTTCTAGTTGTTTGTTGGTTGTTGTCGTTGGTATTCGACATGATTCGATAAGGTTATTCGCGAAAAAATAAAGATTATCAGATTCCCAGTAATGGAAATACTCCAGTAGTGGTTCGAACGTGTGTATACAGGTGAGGTTTTACTCCCTTTTATAGGGAATTTCTTAATATAACGTCTACTCTTCTTAATGGTTGAGCATTAATGACTAATAATATCATTAACGTAACATTACAATTGGTAACCGTAACTGTTGCGTGAAGATTATGTAACGTTTAGCTCATTGATTGAAGACCTTTGAATTTTTCTTTTATTCTGCCTTGGTTCATTCTGACTATGTCTCTTCAACTCCTCAATTAGACTGGAACTGTCTCATCTAATTGTCTCGTGTGCATGCTATTCCGTTCCTCTTTACCCCGTACGTTTTTCTAAATTTCTGATTAGTTGTCATGTTTCCATTGACCCACGTAGATTGCCTTGTCATCAAAATTATTACACGTGTGAAGTTAATTTTTTACCAATACAGTGATATTGATCGAACATCTACCAGAACGGAAGGTATACCTGGGAAAGGGATTAACCCCCGAACTCAGGAAAAAACTCATTCAATTCCTTATCAATAACATAGATTGTATTACGTGGTCCCATTTGTGAACAACTAATTTCTTACCACACCCATATTCTATACTATTGTGGTGTAAATATTTCTTTTAGGTCTAATCTTAATATTTTAAATTTTATCTTACTCTTAATAGGGTTTATTTAAGAAAATTAAAAACTACAAAAAATATTCACATTCTTATAGTAGTTTTTTTTTTACCATAATTTAAACTTTAGTGTAAATAGTGAGTTTTCTTATTTATATAGTTTCTTTGTAAGTCTAAAAGTAATTTGGTTAGTATATATATATATATATATATATATATAAAAAATAATTCCCAACTTCCCCACTTACCCACTTCACTCATGCCTTACCTTCCACCTCTCACCTATCCCTCACATCACACACCCATGATCTTTCTCACATCCCCACTCTTCATCTCCATGAACATTTAGTAAGGGACATAAGATTTCTATATAAATACTAAGAGCAAATATTGAAAAAAGAGGAGAAAGGAACGAAAAAGAGGTCAGAAGGAAAAAACAAAGAAAAAGATAAAAAAGAAACATAAGTCAGAACAAAAGAAAAGAAGAACGAGAGAGAGGTATATGATAAAGACTTGCGGAAAGTGGAGAGTTTGACAAACATTTGGTTTCTTCAATTATTTAAAAGAAAAACTTTAGAAAGAGGAAATGGAGTTTGAATAGAAGCAAAGGTTCGAGTGGACGTTTGGTTACTTCTTTGGTTCCGATCCCGAGTTTTCTGTCTCCCTTGGTTGCTGTCTTTCTTATTTGGAATTTTTGAAGCTGAAGTTTGTACCGGTGTTTATTATTATTGGTAAAAGAAGCTTCACATTACAGGTTTTCTTCTAATCTTTTGTTTAATCTATTTTAATGTATTTGTTGGAAATAAAGTATAAATAGTTGTTTTATAAGAATTAAGATCTATTAGGAAGTTGTTGTACTGCTATAGTTTATATCTCATTTATTACCGGAGTAGTATTTGAGTTTTTATTTTTCGCTTAATCACTGTTGTGTATTTAAGATATTATTCCTTGAATCTTAAGTATGTAAGTATTTTCTATTTACTGTTTTGGCTAAAACATTTTCATAAGTTTTTTGTGTTAAAATATTATCATTGTTAAATGGGTAAGAATGGTTCAAACAATAAAGTTATATCTGATGCCATGAAATTTATTAATAAGAAGTATTGAAGTTAAAATATCAAGTTCATCATGAGTTTTTATTTAAATCTATTAATTTGTGGCAAATACCACTTCTAAAAGAAAATAATTTTACTTTCCTTCAAGAGTTCACGTAAAATCCTTGCAGTCTGTTATGGGTTTGGAGTATTTGAAATTTTCCTTTGATGTGTTATTCTGAAATTTTCTTTTTCTTAAATTTTTTGCCAAAAAAAAAAGAAGAAGAAAAACTGACAGGCAAAAAAAAGAAAGAAAGAAAATAACAAAAAGATTAGAAAGGAGGAACGAAAAAAATATCTGAAGTTCATTTCCTTCTTCTTGTTTGAAGTTCAAGGTCAATGATGGAATGAATTAGCTCCTGAATTCTGGATATTCATACATTGATACTGAGGGTAATACATAGTTATTTCTTAATTGTTCATGGTCATGCAAATCTCGAATTTTAGGATAAAAGAATCATGACACCGTAGTTTGCTTTAGGTGCGTATTAGTAAATAATTTATCGTGACACGTACGCGTGACATGATTTAAGCAACGATATTTCAAATAAAAATAAGGTACGCGTTCGCACGGCCTTGGACTTTTTCTTAAATAATTAAGCATGACAAATTGTGTACACGTACGCGTGACATTATTTAAGTTCCAATTTTCAAAATAAACCAAGGTAACGCGACTTTGACTATTTTCCTTAAATAAACCAAATGTCGTGAATTGTGTACACGTACGCGTGACATGATTTTTGACACACCAAGCTAGACAGGTATACTTACGCGTAACCCATCTTAATATTGTTTTCAAAAATAAATAATTAAAAGCGGTAAAAATGTAAAATGCACATAGGTATTAAAATCAGTAATTAAACAATTTTGGCCAAGTGTAAATCAATACGCGACCGTGCTAGAACCACAGAATTCGGGAGTGCCTAACACCTTCTCTCGGATTAACAGAATTCCTTACCCGGATTTCTGGTTCGCAGACATTTTAAACAGAGTCAAAAATCTTCCTCGATTTGGGATATTTAAAAATAAACGGTGTCCCGGAACACCCTAAAAAATTCGGGTGACGACTCTTAAAACTAATAAATAAATCTCAAAATTAAATAATATCACTTAAAATGGAAAAACTCCCTTATCCACCCTTACAGGTGAAAAAGGAGGTGTGACACCATTTAGACATGCAGGGATCCCACCGGAGATAACAACACATCGGCTAAGTCTCGACCCAAGGTTTAACGGGTGAAGCAAAAGAGAAGGCCGCAGTCCGAGGTAAAACGTGCGTTCATAAAGGACGAGGTAACTAAACTTCTCAAAATAGAGTCCATTAGGGAAGTAAAATATCTCGAGTGGTTAGACAATGTGGTCGTAGTCCCTAAAAAAGGAAACAAGCTTAGAATGTGCGTAGATTACAAAGATTTGAACAAGGCGTACCCTAAAGACTCCTTTCCACTGCCTAACATCGATTGTATGATCGACGCCACGGTCGGCCAAGAGATCCTTACTGTTAGTTTATAGTAGCCAAATAGGAGTAAATAACCTTAACCTTAATCCTAATGTATTAGGAGTAGGACATGTATTATCTATATATAGGGCTCATTGTATCATTGTATAAAGTGAATAATATATTATTTTTTCCTGTGCTTTCTCACATGGTATCAGAGCAATCGTGAGAGATTTATCGCTGTGCATCAATTCCAGCGACTCCGGGAAGAGAAATCAATCAACCGAAAGTCTTTTTCCGGCAAACACAGGTCTGCCGCAGTAAAAAGCCACTTTTTATCAGTGTTGTGCAAAAACCAACACCACCACTAAGTAGATCGGCCTCCGGCGACCAACCCTAAGAAAAAATCTCCGCCGGAAAATCCGTCACGCGCTCCCACGCGCCACAACAGAAATTTTTCCGGTGAGCGCGTGAAGCCCACGCGCCGGCGTGTGCGAGCTTCTCCGGCCATTTTTTGGCCAAGCTTCTTGAAGACAGCCTACTCTCCCATCTTTTCCGAGTCTATTGGTACTATTTCCGACAGATTCCGACGACTTTGAAATTTTTCGGCAAGCTACAGTGCTTTCCGGCAGTTACCCTTTTTCCGGCCAGATTTCGAATTTTGTTTTTCAGACAGCGTGTTCTTGAGGTATTTCCGAGCCTATCCATCCAAGTTTCACCCAAATCCGAAGATCTTTTATTTTCCGGCGACAGAAACACCAGATTCCGGCGACTGTTTCTGATTCTTCCGACACAAGTGTCCAGATTTTTTGTGTTACTTGCTGTACTTTTATAGACATCTTTTCACTCCAACAATATTTTTTAGAGTTTATGTTTTCGGGTCTAAAAATCATGGCTCTGGCAGTTCCGATATTATGATTACATCAGAACCTTTAATGGGAGGTTCAAACTACTTAGCTTGGGCTTCATCTGTCGAGCTGTGGTGTAAAGGTCAAGGTGTTCTCCTGTGCTTTCTCACACTTACTTTTCTCGATGCCTACTCCGAGTAAAACCAAATTCAATGAGCCCGGAGGGCCAGGAAAGACTTCATTTATCACTAAGTATGGAACATATCGTTACAATGTAATCCCTTCGGGCTAAAAAATGCGGGAGCTACATACCAATGCCTATTTAATAAAATGTTCGAGCAACAGATAGCTAAATCAATGGAAGTTTATATTGACGACATGCTATTTAAATCCCTGCGCACAGAGGACCATTTGACTTATTTGCAGACAACGTTCAAGGTCCTGAGAAAATACAACATGAAACTCAACCCCGAGAAATGTGCTTTCAGAGTCGGCTCGGGAAAGTTCCTGGGTTTCATGGTATCCAATAGAGGGATAAATATCAACCCCGACAAAATTAAATCCATCAAAGAAATCACCGTCGTGGACAATGTGAAGGCCGTAGAACGGCTAACCGGGCGGATAGCTCATTTGGGCCGATTTATCTCGAGGTCATCGGATCGGAGTCACAAATCTTTTCTTTGCTCAAAAAGAAGAATGATTTTGCATGGAGTCCGCAATGTCAGTAAGCGTTGGAGGAATTAAAGCGGTACCTACCGAGCCCACCTCTACTTCAAACTCCGAAGGCGGATGAGAAACTATACTTATACTTGGTCGTGTCCGAGGTAGCGGTAAGTGGCGTGCTAGTTAGAGAAGAGCAAGGTACACAATTCCTTATTTATTATGTAAAACCTTAGGAGGTGTTGAAACCAGATATCCGCATTTAGAAAAGTTAGCACTTGCATTAATAAGTGCATCTAGAAAATTGAAGTCATATTTCCAATGTCACCCTATATGCGTGTTAACTATTTATCCACTTCGAAATGTTTTGCACAAGCCTGAGTTATCGGGTCGATTGGCCAAATGGTCCATCGAGCACGGTGGGTACGATATTGAATATCAACCCCGAACGATTATCAAGTCTCAAATTCTAGTAGACTTCGTGGTTGATTTTACTCCTACCCTCGTACCCCAAGTAGAAAAGGAACTTCTAATCAGGTACATCATCAGGTGTGTGGACCCTCTTCACAGACGGTGCCTCGAAAGTGAAAGGGTCCGGGCTTGACATTGTTTTGAGACCACCTACGGATAGCACTTTTAGACAATCTATCAAAACTTCTAGATTAACTAACAATGAGGCCGAGTACGAGGCCATGATTGCAGGTCTCGAATTAGCCAAAAGCCTGGGAGCAGAGGTCATCGAGGCCATGCAACTCTCTGTTGGTGGTGAACCAAGTGAACAAAAGCTTCGAAGTTCGAGATGATATGATGCAGAGATATTTAGACAAGTTACAGGTGACACTGCACCGCTTCAAGGAGTGGACGTTGGACCATATACCTCGGGAGAAAAATAGTAAGGCCGATGCACTTGTGAATTTGGGTTCATCATTCGAAGAAGATGATGTTGTCCCGGGGACTTTTGTTCAGTTGTCGAGGTCTGTGGTCGAGGAAGGTCATGCTGAGATAAACTCTACAAGTTTGACTTTGGATTGGAGGAATAAATATGTTGAGTATTTGAAGCACGGAAAGCTCCCTTCTGACCCTAAAGAGTCGAGAGCCCTACGAGCTAAAGTAGCCCGATTCACACTGGATGAAATGGAACGTTGTACAGGAGGACCTTCGATGGAGCATTGGTTGTATGATTAGGACCGGGGACACCAATTATGTTTTATGAGAAATCCACTCCGGCGCTTGTGGGAACCACTCCGGCGCTGACTCATTGATTCACAAAATAGCTGGATATTAATCGGATAGCATGAAGAAATACACTAAGGAGTTTGTTCGAAAGTGTGACAAATTCCAAAGGTTTTCACTGATGATCCATCTGCCCGGTGAACAACTCCATCCAGTCCTATCTCTGTGGCCATTCATGAAATGGGGATGGACATCGTAGGCCCCCTGCCAACGACACCAGATAAAGTTAAATACATTTTGTTTATGACTGACTACTTTTCCAAATGGGTGGAAGCACAGGCCTTCGAGAAAGTAAGAGAAAAAGAAGTCATAGACTTCATATGGGATCACATCCTGTGTCGGTTCAGGATACCCGCTGAAATTGTATGCGATAACAGGAAACAATTCATCGGCAACAAGGTAACAAAGTTCCTTAAAGATTACAAAATAACGAGGATCTTATCAACGCCATATCACCCAAGCGCAAACGGCCAGGCTGAGTCCGCTAACAAGACTATTATTCAAAACTTGAAGAAAAGGTTTAAGTGACGCTAAAGGGAAATGGAGAGAGGTTTTACCCGAGGTTATTTGGGCATATAGAACGACATCAAAGTCCAGAAGGAGAGCAACCCCCTTTTCATTGGTATATGGTTCCAAAGCGTTAATTTCATTCGAGGTCGGGGAACCTAGTGTCAGGTTTCAGCATGCAACCGAGGAATCAAATCAGGAGGCTATGAACACTAGCCTCAAACTACTGGATGAAAAACGAGAAGCTGCACTTGTTCGAATGCCCGCACAAAATCAAAGGATCGAGAGGTATTATAATAGGAGGGCCAACCTTCATCACTTCGAAGTCAGGGACTTAGTTCTAAGTAAAGTCACCCTCAATACTCGAAACTCGAATGAAGGAAAACTAGGCCTAAACTGGGAAGGACCATATCGAGTCATCGAAAAGGGATCCTAAAAACTTATCACAATGAAAGGCGAACAATTGCCAAACAATTGGAATGTATCACTGCTCAAGCAATATTATTGCTAAGGTATGATCTTCTCCTTTTTACATTTGTATTCGAAACTAACCAATTGCAGGTGTTCGATCGAAGACGCCAAGATATCCCTTTTACACGAAGACTTTAGGTTTTAAAGCATGTGTTGCACTTTGTTTCCCTTAGATCGGGTTTTATCCCAAATGGGTTTTTCCGGCAAGGTTTTTAATGAGGTAACAACTATGTGTTACCTAAGGAGAATTCAACAGTATCCAGGGCTTCTTTTCAATACACCTCGAATACTGGGAGGCATCACCCTCGGGGACTAGCATATCAGGGAAAATACTTCACGCCTAGGAGGTTCTCGATAGGAAAACTTTGTAATGGGCAAACGGTCGAAGGGACTGTGTCCATATAGAATAACCGAGCCCCGACGACAAAACATGTACGCATGTATGAGTTGTTTAAAGATGCATCCTTTATATATTAAACACTTTGTGTCTTGAAGAAATTCGCTACTACACGGGATCCATACTTGTCATTATATATGAGAAAAGTCTCAATAACCAAAAACAAGCTCCATACTCGGGGACTATCATCAACAGTCAATGCATTCGAATTGTTCGAGTTACATAAACTCGAACTCATAAGATCTCAGAGAGGCATACCTCGACGTAAAGTCCAAGGAGGTCACACTCGGGGACTAACATTTCGAACAAAGTTCAAAATGCTATCGGGAAACAAGTCCAAGAGACATGCCCGAAGGCTACGACCATATTAAAGACTACAGTCATATGAAAAGGTTACGGCCAAAATAATGCAGCTCGGAGACGTCCGACTTCCGTCATAAACTAAAGGCCTTCAAATACTTTGGAAAACCGGTTAAATAAGGCTACCCTCGGCAAAAAAAATAAAAAAAGGGTTCGATAAAGTCAGCCCCAAGTAATTTAAAGGCTTCGATAACATCAACCTTCGAGATGTTAAATCATCTCAACGCAAACGAGCTAAGAAAAATTTAGGTTCCGATCGTCGAACATTCGAAGAACCCAATGGGTATAAAAACATATGCTAAGGCATGAGAAATTTTCACTAAGTCTTTTAGCCGAAAAAGGAAAAGTTATAGCCTCCTTTAGAGGACAAACTGTCCTGACTTAAAGAGACTAAGGGCCGATATAAAAGATCCTAAGAGCCGATATAAAAGAGCCTAAGGTCCGACACACTAAGGATTCAAGATTTCACTCCATCTGAAACCAAAGGTTCGATCACCCCGAGCCCAAACAAACATTTTTTACTATGGCTCGAAGACCTGTCATCATTCGACACTAAGGGTATATATCCCGAAGGTTCGAATCTTATTCGAACCCAACCTAGGCAGCTTCAAAGGGATCATCCAAGATAGAATCTCCAATACATCGTTCGAAGGATGAAATTAGTGCAAGAAATTGTAAAGGAAAAAATACTAAGGAAACATTCAGAGAAATTTCTTCTTATATATTCAAAAGGTGATATGTACAACAGTTCAACAGAAGAGAAAATACAAAAAATAAAGAAAATTCCTATCTACACGAAGGGAGCACCCCCCCTCCCTTTCGGGGGAAGCTTCTCCTCTTGGAACTACTTCTCCCTCAGGGGCAGCCTCTTCATCGGGAGTGGTCTCTTCTTCGGACCCCTCTTCACCTTCGACATCATCATCATCATCGGAGGAGACAAGGAATCGGGCATCGGCTTCATCCGCTTTTGCTTGGGATATCTCCTCAGTAAGATCGAAGCCCCAAGCATGATCTCCTCGAGAGTTTCCCTCCGAGATCGGCACCTGGCATAGTCGTTGCTTCGCTTCTCCTAATCAGCAGCTTCGGTGTCTCTCAAATATACAACAATTGTTTTATCATCCGTAACCTGAGTCTTTATAGCATCGGCCCTGGCTTCAACAACTTCGGCTTCGGCCTTGGCAAGTTTAGTCTCGAGCTCAACAATCTTTTTGGCTTGGGCCGAACTGCTCTCTTTGGCCTTTTGAAGCTGAGTCTCGGCATCTGCTAGTTGGGTCAATGCAGGATCCTTTCCCTCAGCAAGGCGGTCCATCTTATTTTTCCATTGGTCGCACTCAGTATGACCCGGTCAACCTCGCCTCGAAGCTGCCCCAACATCTCGACCTTCTGCTGCAGCTGAGACATCGAAGTATTAGCTTCCATAATTTGGAGGAGAAGGCCATACTCGTTCAAAACTTTAGTTACCCTCTTGTCCAGCCCGGCCTTGTATTCTCGAGCCCTTCATCCAAGGATTTGTTCTGCTCGGTCTCACATTGGCTCAGCTCGACCTTAAACTTGGTAAAAGCCTACAAATAAAAGGAATGATCAGACAAAGGGGAATGGAAACTGCAGCATTAAGGAAATTGTAACATTAAGAGTTGAGGCTTACCTTAGAGAAGAGATGTTGGGCCTCTTCGAAGGTCGAGGGCACATCGATAAGATTGGCATCATCAACCCCAGTAAAACAACCCTAAAAAGGATCGTCCTCATTAAGGGCTCCACCTAACTCAGGCATTTTCAGGGCCCGAACATCTATAATGGCGTCCTCAGAGTAAGCCGAGAATGACGGGGAGTGACCTGTTGTCATGGCCTCGGGGAGATCCCCCGAGGTGCTCTACTCGATCATAGGGGCTTCAGAACTTGCCCCCTTTGGCGTACTTGTTGAAGGTTGAGGAACAACCACGACGTCGGGCGACTAGGGGTCTTTTCCCTTATTTTCCTTCGAGGTCCCTTCATCACGACGAAGGACCTCGATTTCTACGGGTTCGGCAGCCTCGATTGGTTTTCTAGTTCGGGTCACCAGAGCCAAATCTTCGACCTCACCGATCTCGTCATCCAAGAACTGGTAGATTGAGTTTATGTTCACATGGATGACGTTCTTCTTGTGCCTCCGAGTAGGCCCCGCTTTATCTTGAGGGTCTTCGGGCTTCGAAGCCCTTTTCTTCTTATTGTACTTTTTTGGCTTTACGACCGGGGACTCCGTCTTCTTCCCAAAAGGGGCCGACCTCATCTCGAAAAAGTCACCAATGCTTGCACAAATGAAAATCAAGTGTGAGGAAGAAAGACTCTTCAATGGAGAAGGAAGTATCGAATATTTTACCATGGTGTTTTGCTTCGCACTTGCCCTTCGACAAGTCACGCCACTTGCATTTTTCATACGAGGAGGTAGCGGCTAGCTTCCAGACCCAGTCCTCGAGATCGGGGACCGCATGGGGCATCCAAGGGACCGCTGCAGTAAAGGAAAGAAAATTATTCAAGGTATAGTAAAAGTGCATAGAGTCACTGAGAGAACGAGATCCACTTACGGTCGAAGTTCCACTTCTCGAGGAACGACAGTTGCTCCCCGGGGATAATATCGATGGTCCTCACTTGGATGAACCGGCTCATCCAGCCTCGATCTTTGTCCTCATCGTTGCTGGCAATGAAATATTTGGTCGACCAGCGTTGGAGCTTGATCAACCCTCGAAAACGTTGAGGCCGATATAAATGGATGAGGTGGCTGAGGGTGAATTCGAGCCCCTTGGCCTTGCTGGAGAAGTATCGAAGCATTATCATTATCCGCTAGAAAGAGGGGTGGATTTGTCCGAGGGTAACTTGGTACCTCTTGCAAAAGTCGATCACGATTGGATCGAGGGGGACCAACGTGAAGGGGTAAGTGTACACACTTAAAAAACCCTTCACGGGGTAGTAATGTCCTCTTCACGGGTCGGGATCTGTACCACGACCCCATCCCCCTAACCGCAATCCTTTCTCACAGCTCCGAGGTGTTTCTCTGTTATCGAACAGATGTACCTCGAAGCGTGCTCACATCGGCCAGGAACATCGGGAGGATTTTCGACCATGGAGTCTTTTTTTAGAGTACGGCCACCAGGAACGATCTCGTGAAGGGCCGATGCCTTACCGCCGGCCAGACGGGAAGAAGATGAGGAAGTTCCCTCTTTTTGAGGAACTGTTTTGGAGGTTTTAGCCATTAATTCTGGTTGAGAGAGGCGGAATGGAGTAAGATTTGATAAGTTTTTAGCGTTGAAATAGCGGAAGAACTGGTGGCGGAAGAAGAAAATATAGAGAGAAGAAGAGATTAGAGGAGTTGTAAATGGAGGTAAAAGTCTTTAATGAGGCGAGTAACCAAGTATTTATAGGAAACCGGCGACCGTTCGTGGCGCTAGTGGCCGACCAACACTGACGCGCATTTAATGTTTTGGGGAAACATATTGACGGGACGTTTCGAGTCACTTCGAACGCTTACGTCACAAGGATGACGTTATTATTTGGGACTTTGGAAATTCGAGACTCAGATAGTTTCTTATCATTTTATTCTAAGAAACGCGGGGACTATCTGTATACGGTCGAACTCAGTTAAGCCTGATTTCGTGAGGTCGAGGAGTCACTACGAGCCCGAGTTTGAACTAGGTTGAGCGAGATCAATAGATCGAGCTCGAACTCGACGATGGAGTGCAAGGCTCGAGGAATGAAGCACACGATATTAGGGTCGAGTATGGCCTACCTCGAGATAATGTCGTTATGGGTAACAAAATGAATGAGATTTCCGCAATGGTACAAAGCTCAAGGCGTAAATCCCAAAACAGATTTGTACGAATTCGTACAAGGCGGTTAGACAGTTGTATAAAGTAGATTCCTTTCCAGAAATAGGAATGCACCTTATCTGAAACTCTCCTATTATATAAAAGGGAGTTCATTCATTTGTAAAGAGGATCAATCATTGGCAAAGAATATACATTCTTACTTTTGTGCTCATTAGAATTGTTATTTAGCTTTATAATATTCTCTTTACTTTACTATTCATCGGAGTCCATCTCGAGGTTATCTTGGCTCGAGATCGAGGCCTGCTGATACATTGGTTTGATCTATCTTGCTCACTTAACTCATATATTTATCTTATTGCTTATCAATTAGTATTGGACTAAATCACATATCTTTAAGACCTTATTATAAGTTTAATTGTTACTCAAATTTCAGGGTAAACAATAATCAAGATATTCATTATGATTGCATCTTTTGAAATCCTCCGTGTCGGATTCATCACAAGATATCACGTAATAGACTTATTATATGATGGAAGCGAGTTTATTATATTTTGAGTTGCCCGAGTCTATGTGTTTAAATTGTGCTTCTTCATACACTTTCGCCTTAATTATTGTTACAAAAATATTTCACAAATTTCAAAACTTTAAAGTAACATAAAAGTAATACTATATTTGTAGCCTTCTAAGTTTGCTTGAGAAATATAAAAGATGTTTGTGTGCAAATGGGACTTATAAAAACGCATTCCTCGACTTCGATTTGCGATAAACTAGTACTATTTATTTGGAAAAAACAGTATACTTTTGAGGCTCGAAAGGAACCACGTCAGGATCTCATTGGGCGCGCACGCACACAAAAGTAAACGTAACGATTCTGAAGGGATGAAGAGCAAAGGATAGAAGCCATGACTCTGCTCCAGCTTCCCCATCCTTCCTCCTCCACTTTCATAACTCTCCCAAAGTTTTCTCCCAGTCGAAGTATACTCAGTCCCTTTTCGCGCCACAAAGCTTCTTGGCAAGAGGTCTGTGTGTTTTGTTGTTTTTGCTTCTTCTGGTTGCAAATAGCTAACCCGTTTTATTGAATTGAAGCTCGCCGGCGTTTTGGTATTCTCAGCGATTCCATTCACCGCCGTCAAAGCTATTGCCAACAGTACCTTCGGCGAAACACTCCGTAAACGCTTGGAAGAGAAAAAGAAGGTCGCCGTAGAGAATTCCGCAAATTTCAAGGCACTTGCACAAATGGCGAGAAACGATAGGTAATCATCCTATCCCTATGTCGTGGTAAGCCATGCCCCTTTATCAAGAGTTATTTCCTGCTGGAAGTGAATTATCAACTGTATTAAAAGCGTAGGACAATTGTACAATATGGTGGAGAAACCATGAAAAGGAAGATGCAGACTTTCTTAAATGTAATACTAGTACATTTACTGCATTCAGCCGTGCATTTTCTCTCCGCCCGTGCTTAGAATTTTTTGTCTGCCTACAGTAGATACATATCCACTTTGTTTTTACAACTGCAAGGAATTCACTAACCTGTAAATCTATTATCTCTACTTTGCAGTATCTGGTATGGAGAAGATCGCCCCCGCTGGCTTGGTCCAATTTCTTATGACTACCCTGCTTATCTTACCGGGGAGCTACCGGGGGACTATGCATTTGATATCTGGGGGTTGAGCAAGGATCCCGTGGCCCTCCAGAAGTACTTTAAGTATAGAATTAGCCTTTTGCTTCTATTAGTTGGTTAGGAATTGCTTTTGTTCTGAGTAGATACTGATGATAGTACTTTCATCAACAAGAGAAGCAGCAGCATATTTCATAAATTGATTTTTGACCTTTTACACTTAGCTTCCCATTAAAGAATGCTCAATGTCACTACTTTCAATAAGTTATTAAGATATAACCATGATAGTTAGCTATTAGGTGATTTGTAAAATTTCCTACCCTCTTTTAGTCGGAAACAAAGTAGACATGTTTCTTGAGAAAAAATTGTAGCCAAAACATGTTAGATATTGTTATTTGAGGGGAAGGGGCAAAAGAGTTGCAAAATTTGTACCTGATGAGGGTTTAGGGCCATGCATAGTTGCATAGGTATGAACGTTGCTCTACTGCCATACGTGTTTGGGATGAGAGATTGAAAATTTTCCAGCGTGAATGTTCAGCAGAGTTCTCAATGTAGAACCTTTTGGCATTCTCGAAATATCAATAAACACACATTCACACAAACTATTCTTGTTCAGAAACCATGGAGAAGCTCTGTTAAATTCACTTGGAACTTATTTCAGTTGTCATGGTTGCTTCACAGTTACGAAATACTGCACGCCCGGTGGGCTATGCTGGCTGCTCTTGGTGCTTTGATTCCAGAACTGTTAAACCTGACAGGACTCTTTCAGTTTGTCGAACCTGTTTGGTGGCGTGTGGGCTATTCAAAGCTTAAGGTTGGTATTTTTTGTGCATCTGCTGTTGCTCGACTTCCCTTGGTTAACAGCTGATGCTGCCATTAGCTATTTATATTAAGAGTTCCAGATTATCTCATGATTGATCTTTGCCCTGCTAAATTAAGGATCAGATGATCACCCTCTCTCCTACCGTTCGCTGACAATTTGCGTAAATGTGATGCAAAGTATAATTTGCTAGCAATGAAACAGTTGTTAGACTCTTTACTTGTCTTTTTTCCCAGAACTTCTAATGTTTCTTTTAGTTTTGATGTACTCAAACGGTCCAAGCCAAAGTTCTCTTTACAAATTTGGGTCCACTTGCGCTACTTATCATGCTCTTTTTATTTTGACTGCTGAAAGGATAAACCATCTTTCTTCTGCTGGGGGCTTATAGTTACTTATTCTTTTTTGATAATGATTGCTCACTATTCTTATCAAATATCCATTGGATTTTT
Source organism: Nicotiana paniculata (assembly GCA_005239505.1). Taxonomy (NCBI): domain Eukaryota; kingdom Viridiplantae; phylum Streptophyta; class Magnoliopsida; order Solanales; family Solanaceae; genus Nicotiana; species Nicotiana paniculata. The sequence continues at coordinate 41,628 of ML347505.1, forward strand.
GAACCCCTAATGACCTGATGAATTCAGTATCCAGAACTTATGGCATGTGCCTTTTCTCTTATTTATTGCTCCCCGTCTTTTTCCAGGGAGATACACTTGACTACCTAGGGATCCCTGGACTCCATTTAGCTGGAAGTCAAGGAGTCATTGTCATAGCCATTTGCCAAGCCCTTTTGATGGTGAGTGTAAACACTTGCTCTGTGTGTATCTTTCTAGTTACAATTTTGATACCTAATGCTTTTACATTAGTGCCGTTCTCAATTTACTGCACCGCAACTCCCTGCCAGGAATGGTAATTCGGCTTAGATAATTCTGTTGATTCATGAAAACCTTTTAACACGCATAATACTCCAGTCTAAGGTAATTTTCCTAATTTTTGTTTCGATTGTTCAGAAATGTTTCCTCTTATTTGCTTTTAAACTGAATCAGTTAAACTCTTCTAAGGGTTAACTTTAAATCAACTTATTTAAGGTCTACTTCAAATTATATACAGTATAACATTACTTCTGACCTCAAGTGCCTTGTCTAGTAAAAGAAGGGCACTTGGAATTGGGACACAAAGAGTAAGAGTAATTAATTGTGTGCATAACTCCATCCAAAGTCTTTATCCACATGAAACTTTGCGCAATTTTGTCTACCAAGGCATATACGACACAAGATGTGATTTAACAATAGCTGAGGAAGAATGATAGAGATCGACCTCTATGCAATAATTGGTGGTTTCTGGTGGTTGAACCTTTCTATATCTCTGATAGTTGAAGTTTATAGACTTTTATCTGGAAAGGGGTATCGGTGGAGTTTTATTTTCTTCTCATATCTATTTTCTGGTTGTCTAGGTTCATTTATTTTAACTTTGCTGTAATCCCTTGGCTCCTTTTATCCTTCTTTAGGCCCTTGGTCAATATTGGTTTGGATCTCTAGTGTTTCAGATTACCTCGAAGATCCTGCTTCACATTGCTAGACTAAGCTTTGTGTATGAAAGTTTGTGTGCCAAAACGGTTTTCTGGTTATCTTAATTCTTCTTGTCAAAGGTGCAGTCTGTTTTGCAATGCACTCAATGTGTTAAAAGGTATGGATTTTGCTGTCAAGGAGATGATTGAGAGTACGGTGAATATATGAGCCGAAGGTAATATGAGCTTTTGGGCTTTGGCTCATGTTACTATTTTCAAGATAAAGATAGCAACCCCATAGGTCAAGCTCTTTCTAGAAAGTGAAGTACAACATAGCCCTGTGTTCAAATTTCATTCATACAGCTGATACTTGATTGGTTAAAATGATTAATGAATCGCTAATTTCTTCTGCCATATTTGTCATGATAATTTAATTGTGCCGGTCTTGACCATTGCAGCTGGTTGAGAGAGTGAATATTCTGTTGAAAACTTTTGATGGTGCGTTGAGATAAAGGAGAAATGTTGATCTTAAGTTCCAATTGGATATTTCTCTGTTTTTGCAATCAAGGAACAATTTGCTACTTATTTCCCTTAAAATCCTAGATTCCTAGTGTCTGATGACATATTGGATACTTGCCTGTCTGCCATAGCTGGTGAACATGTTGAAACAATTTCCATGGAGATAATCCCATGCGTAGGGAAGAATTTAAAGGATAATAAATTTTTATAGTCGATAGTTGGCAATTTCTACTCAAAAGAAACTACTATCCGTAGGAACTGGACTTTTTCACATTATTAATGAGGAATGTGACTTGACTTTCTTCTTGCCTTGTAATTGGCTGTTCTTGTCATACTTTTGCGTGCATAGGTTGGACCAGAATACGCAAGGTATTGTGGGATTGAGGCTTTGGAACCCCTAGGGATTTACCTGCCTGGTGATATAAATTATCCTGGAGGTGTTCTCTTTGATCCACTGAATCTCTCTGAAGATCCAATGGCTTTTGAAGAGCTAAAGGTGAAAGAAATAAAAAATGGCCGCCTTGCTATGGTTGCCTGGTTAGGCTTTTATGTCCAAGCGGCTCTTACAGGTAAAGGCCCTGTGCAAAATCTTCTGGAGCATATTTCAGATCCATTTCATAATAACTTGCTCTCTCTTCTAAAGTCTCTGTAGAGAGTTCAGTTACCCAAGTTGACAGTGGGGGTTAATCCTATACCCTCCAGCTATAATTGTTGTCTTATTTGTATTGTGACGCTGTTATACATGAGCTCTGTAGTTTATCTAAACTCTCTTCAAAAATTGACATCATACGTTGAAAAGGGGAAAACATTTTGCACCCAGAAGAGTATTCGAGGTTGTCCATATCCAACGCAACTAACCTTGAATGATCTTGTTTATAATGGGAATGTAGAAAATACTCAAGTGCTGGAATTAACCATATAGCTTGTATTTATGATGTGATGTAAATGGTAGGGAAGACGAAGAAAATATACTTCTTTTACATGTTATGTGGCACGCATCCTTTTTGTAATATGTAGAAATTTGCTCATTATGTATCACCTGAAAGTTTCAATAAGTTAACTTACTAAACAATTTAATAAATAGTTTTTTCAAGTCCTTTAAGAAGAATATCAAGGAATTTTTAATTTGTATTTTTCCCACTTTCTTGAGAGTCCGAAAGAAAATGGGAAAGGGAAAAAGGGGGAAGGGGTTTGGAAATATTAGTTGGGAGATAAGATGCCGGGGCTCCCTACGTGTTGGGGCATCCTTCATGCAATCCTTCTTCTGCTAGTGCTTCTCCTTCCTCTCCCGATGTTCTGAACCAGAGCTTCTCCTACCCCTTCTCCTAATCCTTCAATAAGACCTCCAATAAATTCAATAACAACCTGAGAAGCAAGACGAGCAGCAGTCCCAAGCACATTGGGCTTTTCAGGAGGCTTGATTCCATATTCTTGGAGGCCGTTGATCATGGATTTAGCACACAGTGCATGAAGATGGTAGTCACAGACTGTGCAGCTATACAATCGACCTGATGATCTTTTCTTCTTGCACGCACCGCAGACCATTCCTGATTGATCATTACCACCTCTAGCCCCACCTGATAAAGCATTTCCTGGTGGTAAGACTTTAAGTGGGTGTGGGTGAATGGGAAGTTTAACCTCGATGGAAAGCATGGCACAACAGGGATGCATTTGGAAATTGCAGGAGTTGACTCTGCATCTAAATGTGAATCCTTTGGTAGATTTGCCGCAGACATCACACCTTGGCCACGTTATTCCAGCTTTAACTGATTAGTTTAGGAAAAGAAGATATGAAATTCTGGGGATGAGAAAAGTATACCAAAGAATATAGAGGCATTTAAGTTTGTAGAAGCATATATCTTAACAAAAACTGTACCATTTTGTTCAGGAAACATGTGTACCTTGTTTAGGTTTAGCATGGAAGACGAGTTGGTGTTGGCCATGGAAAGGATGAGCCTTAAGAGAGGGTGGAGATAAGGCACAAAAGTGATGAAGCTGAAAATCACAATCTTGGCATGCATACCTACGGCCAGCGCCAAACTCCTTGCAACCGGAGCAAGTAAATAGTTCCGAGAGAGTAATATCAGCAAGTGGATGCTTTGAGTGAGTATGATGAACAATGGTTCCATTGTGATTAGCATGAACCCCGGCGTGATCATCAGGTGGCTGGGGCGATGTTGGGAACTCTATGTAGGTTGGATTGGGAGATGGCTGATTACCACCCTTGGTCTTTGCAGCTGAGGAATGAGCAGAGGCAGCTGAGGGTGGAGAGTGTGTCAACGAGTACGAAGAGGTATTATTGAATCTTTTCATTGCTACTAGAGATGCCCCTGATCTCCTCAGGGGCTTTATGTTGTTGTTCATCATGTTTTTGTTTGGTTCCTAAAGCGAAATTCTGAAGAACCTTAATGAGTTGAGTGTGAGCTAGCTCATATATTTATGCTTAGTCGGATGCCTGGCTACAGAGAATTTCTCTTGGCGTATCAAATTAAATTAGTTGTGGATAAACTACTGACAACGTAAAAATAATCTAATTATGGCGAATCCTTTGCCTGAATAGATCAGGAGCGGCCCGTCCATAAAGCAGGTAAAGCAACTGCTTTAGGCTCCACATTTGTGGAGGCCCCTCCTTTTTTTACACCAAATAAATTATATATAAATTTAAAAAAAATGTGTGTGAACTGAAAAAGTTTGATTTCTTTATTTAACAAATAAAGAAATGAAAAATTTGCAATTGCTTTGATTTCTGTCAAGGAAATTGCAAATCAATATCGAATCCGAATTTCATAAGAAACGTGTAATATATAGGAATAAACAATTTGAGGAGAATGTTAATAGTGAAATCTCAAAGTCTCTCGAAGAGTCCTTTAGAGTTGATTATTTTTTATACATACTCCCTCTTGTCCATAATAAATGACTTTTTAGCCTTTGATGTGCCCCTTAGGAAAATAGTGACTCCTAGAACAAAAATATAATTTGACTGAATTATCTTTAATTGAAATTTATATGTTTTTAACTTGACACATTGAGATATGTAAATAAGGGCAAATTTTGAAAAAATAAAGTTAATTCCTTCTCGATTATATAAGACCAAAATAAAATCCAAAAAAGTCACTAATTATGGACCGGGGAGAGTAGTAGACAAGGGTATTTTTTTACTTTAAAATAGATTTGAACAATTAGAGGCATATAAAAATATTTTTGATTTTATATTTAGCGGTAAAAACTGAGATCACTAAATGATGGAAATTTGAAAAAAAAATTGCCTTCATCCTGAATGCTCATTAAATCATAATAATCAAACCGATATTGATAGTTTAGATTTATTTTTTGAATTAAAAATATTAAGGAAAATAGGACAATTAGAAGACAACAATTTAATTGATATACTCAATCAAATAAAAAGATTTGATTATTTTCCAAATGCCTATATTATTTATAGAATAATGTTAATAACTCCTATTACCGTTTCTTCAGCGGAAAGAAGTGTTTCAAAATTAAAATTGATAAAACTTTACCTAAGATTAACAATGTCTTAAAGATATTAAATGAATTAGCTATATTGTCAATTGAGAAAGACTTATTAGGAGAAATTGATTATAAGAAAGTAATAATAACTTTGTATCCAAAAAATAGACTTAAAAAAATATTTTTTAATAATAAAAAAGTTAAGGTCCCTCGTAAAATTTGGCTTTAGGCCACGAAATAGGTTGGGCCGCCCCTGGAATAGATATAGATGAATCATAAAATTCATAAAACAAATTTGGAATTAAGCAAGGGACTAGGCATAATGATTGATTAATTTATCAAGTGAAACCAAAATTAAGCAAGTTACATTTACTCGATAAAGTCAAAAGATTAGCTTTTAAGGATTTCTTTGGTAGTGGACAAGTTTGAATTTTGAGGGAAAATGAGGCCCCTCTACCTAGTACCTTTTATTCTGTGCAACAACAGGAGCAATATTTTCCAACCAAGCCTGTCCTTTTTTCCTTCTTTTTCTGTCTTTCTTACTACACCAGTAGACAACAAGAGGCATGGCACGAATCAAAATCACTTTCTGGGAAGATACTTATTCTGGTATAAAGTAGAGGTGTAGAAAATGTTAACAAAGCCAAACTTCTTAATTTTCCTTGGGGGTATTGCTTAAAAGAGTTGGCCAGGGGCTTCGTGTAGATTGTAGATGAAAGATCAAGATCTTTACCCTCCATTCCAATTTGCACCAAAAGCTAAACACTACTACTAGTGTATATGGTAGAATTTGAGCAGAACCTTTCTCTGTTGTCGAATCTATTAATTCTGCATGATTAATAATTTACTGTAATTGGTTGGACTTTGTGTTCCCTATGATACCCAATTATTGCTGCTCATTCCATTCCGGATGCTTAAAAGCTACTAATACTCCTACTTCCTCATTACATATTTACACACCAATCACAAACTAACAGCATTCATCTTTTTTTCTTTATTTTCCTTTTTAGTTACTTGATTTGAACATAATATATGACATTTAATTATGTCGTATGTACTTCCAATATATCTGCATAATGTTACTGTGAGGATCAGGAATTTTAATAGTATTAATCTTTTCAAAGTTGTATTATTCACAACTTATCCCTCTTTCTTCCATTGTTGATTGTCATCTCTCATTTCCACTTTGGTAGTTTGGTCACGTATTAGTGTCATTTGGTTCTCAAATATGTGAATGCCCAAGGGCCAAAACTCTCGATCTCTCTCTCTTTAGCCTAATAACTACACAATATAGTAATTACGCCGACCTGTTTGTTTGTCATAACGTAATTACAGTGTAATTACAAGCGTTTTGTTTGGTTGCACAAGTGTAATTACACAATTAGATTAAATTTTAAATGAAGTAATTATTAAAATTTAAAAGATAATATAATAAATATATGCTTATAAATGATATTAGATTTGGTATTTAAGATGCATATTTTTTCTTGAATATACATTAATTAGTAATATATTTATAACTAATATTGTAAACATAATTGATATGTATTTTTCAAATTAATAATTTTTTAATTTAATTAATTAATAAAAACTAAAAACATACGTTTTGTAAGAACATCTGGGTTGCATGTTTGATAAAGTAAATTAATCTATATTATTATAAAAGCATGGATACAATGTCGGTTTATAAAAATAACCTTATAATATTAAGCATAATAACTCATAATTAAAGGACATAACCGGAATTTTAGATATTAGCCTTATAATCCTATTAGTTTTAGGATATTGCACTACACGTTATGAATACTACATGATTACCTTTAGCAATTCTATTAATATAATTACCTTCCGGCTGTCTAATTCATATAAAATTAAACAAGTAAATATCTTTAGTCATGTAATCCTATTACTTTTAGGATATACTTCTTAAAAATTCCTATACTAATTTAAATTTAAAACGTATTATAATGTCCTATTACTAATTTAATTTTAGAATGTATTATATTGTCCAAATCCATTTAGAAAAAAGAGAGCCTATATTATTGTAAAAGTATAAATACAATATTAGTATACCAAGATAGCCCTAAAATATTAAATGAAAGAACTCATAGGTAAAAGACATAACTGCAATAACTTATTGTTGAGACTACAATACTTTCTATGTTAATTTTCAATATATAAGAATTTAAAATTAATAAATCTGTCTATTAAATTCTTATTAAAAATATGTAGGAAGTTTTATTAAAATCAATTTCATCAGAATCCTCCGTATTGGCAATACATTACCATTCCATAATATCTAATATAAAAAATAAAAGTAATATTAAATGGATTGCATAAAGAGTTGACATTGAGAAAAATAAATATCCCAACGATAATATATTTTTATATTATATTTGAACTATTTTCCTACTTAAGTAATATTTTTTTAATCAATTTTTCGTGTAATATTAAAAAACCTCAATTATTAGAAAACAACTAAGAAAATAAATGGTTGGTAACAGTCAATATCACTAATGATTCTACATACATAAAGATCTAAAAGTGAAATGTATCAATTTTTTACTCTTTGAAAATAAAATTTATGGTGAATAAAATTATAATTAAGATTAAATATTCAAAACAAGAGATAAACTAATATTAAGATCTTAATCAACATAGAATAAATTATTTTTTATATTAAAATTAAACAATTAAATGAGTAAAATTCTTATTCAAGTTAAAAAAATCTTAGGGTACATAAATTTGTTCCATAAAAAGAGCGTTAGAACAAAAAATATAAAGGTTAATATATTATTAAGAATCAAAATGCTATACAAGTGTCCGAGGAAGCACAATCAAAGCTAAATCCAAAACAAAAACAAGCTTTCAAGACTTTATTATAAAGAGTCGACTCTGCTATAACGAGATTATTCTTTATAGATGTTTTGGGCGGAATCGAAATAATATTTCTATGTCATGCATACTTGCAAATATCATATCAAGAGGCATGACACTCTTAGCAATAATAGCAAGTAGTGTACCAACAATAATTTTATTGTGAGGCCGCCCAATTTAGATTTGATATACCTCTTCAAATAACTTAAATAATCATCACAAATATATCAAAGTAGAGCAATGGTGCTAAATTTATAAGGAAAGCAAAATTGATAATATGGGAGGAAGCACTCAAGGATAAGTGTCAAACGGAGCAAAGATTGTAAAAGCTAGCTTGCCAAGGTTATACTTCAGCTGATAAGAAATATAAAGTAAGAACAAATCCAGTATTCAGTGTCTTCTTGCTTCGTGCCGGAAACGAATAAGAGTATCCAATAAAAGATAATTTGGTTCTTCCTTAACACTTGGTTATCAATCCCAATGGTAATAGTAGTGCATTTAATAAGAGAAATTTATATCATTAAATTAAAATCCAATTTGTACAAATCGCGTTATAGAATTAAAAAAGTTATCTTAACTAGCATAAATAAATATTTTGATCAACTAAATAAAGGGTTGATTGTAAAATTTTATAATAAAAGTAAAATATTTTTCTATTTTGATTCAGTAGAAAATGATAACAATAATTACTACCGAGAAGAATACTTAAATAGTTTAATACCAAACGTCCTTCTACCATACATGTTTATTGTCAAGTTTATTATTTATTACGTATATTAGTGTCACCATATATATAATAGACTAAATTGATCTTCCATTGTATATATAATTGATTTTTTTGAAGAAAAATATGTCTGTCATGCTACTGAAAAACTTAAATATGCCGGATAGCTTATGTAATAGCACACAGATGGTATATAGAAGTTTTGACAATAATGTCATACATGCAAAAATTATGATATTGGTTAATGTCTTATCCCTGAATTCAATTTTCGTCTTCCGAAACTAAAGAATATCCTTTGAAATTTGTGCGAAAATAATTTTTAGTATGTTTATGTTTTACAAATATAATAAATAAAGCACCTAAATATTGGAGTATATTTACCGCAATATATTTTCTTGCACGAACAACTGTATGCTACACTTTCAAGATGGATATCAAGATCGACAAAAAGTGTTCTAGTTAAGGTAGAGCAACCAAAGCATTAGGAGGAAACATACACAAAAAAATATTGTCCACAAAAAAGTGTTCGTTAAGATACCACCACATTAAATACTTATAAATTATAATGCATAGTTATTTAACTAATATGATAAAATTGATCATTTGTGTAAGTTTTGATGATGTCCTTTTTATTTTAAATTCATGTATTATGCTAATGTAATAATATTTTTCGGCATTTAGATGATTGTTGTATTGTTATATATAAAATTTCTCTTAATAATTAAATTTTATTGTTCCTTCATATAAATAAATGTTTAAATCATCACGTGCAACGCACGTTCAGAGATACTAGTATTTATAAATATAATGTTATAACATTATTCAAATGTTTGACAAAGTTAACTTATCAATTCTAACTAAAAAAATGAATAACATGCTATACGAAATAACAAGTCAATACTACTACAAGATGAAAAAAAAAATACTACCAAAACAAGTAAATTAGAACTATAAATATAACATATTTCAAAATTAAAAAAAAAATTGTTTAACATATTTCAAATTTCAACATAATAAAAATAAATTCCAATACAATTTAATACTAGGAATCATAATAAGTTTATAACCTTCTCTTAAGAATTGAAGAGTATAATTACATTCAATTTCATGCTGACCAAGTAATTACTTAACCAGACAAACATATTATACTGTGTAATTACATACAATTACACCCAAATCCAATTCATACATATCCAAACAAGCTCTTAATGTCGAACCAGTTCCCTCCCCCAACTCCTCACCACAAAAACAGAGAAGCTGTTGTATGTATAACTTATCTCTTTTTTTTTTCACCTGTTTTTCTAGTCCCTGCATCTGTTTTGACGTTAACACTAATTTAGTACAAAGTCTAAATATTAATTAACTTTTTATTGTATTAGTAATAGTTGAAGAAAATATAATTTTTTTTCTCTACAAACTAGTTGGACAAGAAAACATCAGAGTAAAGTTTAAATTTGAATACTTAAATAAATACAAAGTTTTTAAATTAGAGTTAGGGGTTAATTTATAATTTATCTCTTTTCCCATGGATTAGACAAACACGAAATTTGCCTCTGTAATGAAGGCATTCAAGTCTTTGGTCAAGCCTAGTTTGTGTAATCAAGATATTCATGTAAATGATAAGTAAAATGCGTCAGTTACTCCCCAATTTTTTAAATAAAGTTATATGTTTCGTAATTAAGTAATAAATTTATCTACATATCCCCTTAAACTTTAGGGAGGTCACCAGTCTCCAGAATGCTACCAACAGAATTTTTTAAAACATTCATGTTATCACACATTGTAGATTGAAAATATTAGAAAAAATTGTAAGAACACAAAGGTACCTTTTATATTTTCTTAAAGCAAATAACAAAAACCAAACATCATATTCGAAATTGAGGGAGTACCTGAGAAAGATTTGAAATAATGACTAAAAATTGATTCAATGACATAATTTAATTACTGTACAATCAACACAACTGTATTTAAGAGCTGTTTTTTCCGGCTTAATTATTTAAGAGCTGGTAATGATATATAACTGGGGGGAAATTTTAAAAGAAGCAGGTGAAGAAGTGAATTCAAGGAATAGTGATGTTTTATACTTCAATACCACACAAGAGGGGGAGATGATTTGTGTGGTGATCAATTTTTCGCTTTCACTGATTATGGAAGGACCTGGTTCTTCTAAGTGTTCCTTAACCTACTATTGCTGAAATAGTAAATGCGTAAAGTAAATAACACAAGTATTTTACGTGAAAAACACCTGGCTTAAAAGGTGAAAAAATCACGGCCTACTTCCCAGTAGGATTTTCCCAAACTCTTCACTAAATCACTGAGCCAAAAACTGCATTTACAAAAACACTTTTGTAAACATAGAACTAACCCTAATTCCTTGTAGCAAACAACCTCTAACTGTTGCGACAACTTCAAGTTAACTCTAACTTGAATACACTGAGTACCTATTACAATTGCCTTTAGATAAAGTTGAAAGGTACAATATGAAAACGCCTACTACAATTGAACTAGAATAAAAGACAGATACTTGGAACTGGTTCTTCTATCTGGTTCAAGTAGCTTCAGGTTTGCACACTTGAATCACACACGAAATGCTTGAAAAATGCCTTGTTGTTTTGCTCTCAATTCCTGTTTAACTTCTGCGTTTGTGCGTGCCTGTAAAATAAGAACATCCTGCAATATATAGAGTTAGTAGATGAAGAAATAACTAGAGTTCTAATGCTACTCTTCCTTGGTGGAAGAGTTCTAATTGATCTCAACTCCTACCCTTCCTTGTCTTGGATAATGTTCTCTTTGAGTAAGGAGTCCTTCTCCTTATGAATTATGCAACATTTTCGATCAGAATATATTAATTATGTGAAGTTAAGTTTTATCTCATTCACGTGCATCTCACATGCTTGAATCTGTCCGTGTTTATGTACACCAGGAATGAACCTGGTTTATGCCTGAGTTCCTTTGTCAATTTTTAAAACTATCCTTCATTTGGGCCAACAAATTCCCCAATTTTTGATGATGACAAACTCTGTGCTTCCATAAGCTTAGGCCATGTTTCAACTTAGCCCAACATCAACATAATGTTAGAACATTTTTTTACTTATCATCAAAGACCAGGTTCATTAGGTTATAAACATCACTGTTCAGAGTGTAAAGCACAACATTTTTCCCCCTTTTGGCATCATCGAAAAGTTGCATAAAAAATGTGTGATTCCCAGATTTTAAAACTTACTCATGGCCACTAGGGCTACTTCAAATGCATTCATGGATTAAACATCAACAATCAAGCTAAGAATTTTATTTATCAAAGAAATATAAATAGACAATTAGAGCAAAACCAGCAAATTGCATTGATAGATGATATGATTCTTCCACAATCCACAAAAAAAAATACTGAAAACATGAGCAAACAAGAAATATCCCAAACTGGGTCACTGAAAGGTCTACACTGGATAGGAGTTTAAGGCTCGGAAGAATTGGGGGCTTGATTTTTGTCTTGGAGAAGTTTCAGCATATTTTGAAGAATTCCATCATTCTTCTCCTTTTACTTTGCGAGCTAAGTTCTGAGAGCATCTCTCCCAGACTCTACCTCAGCCAGCCATGCCTTCATCCTTGCTATCTCAACATCCTTTGCCCCACTCTCTTGCACCAAGGCTTGGACCTTGCTATTTACTGGTACCTTTTTGGATGAATCGGGTTCATTGGGAGTGGCATGGACATCATAATCACAAGCAATCAGAGTGTTAACCTCAAAGTGATCTTTGCTTGTAGTCATCTCCCACTTCTTCAGGGGCAACTTACAATGAGCAAGCACAGTTGTGAGAATGAAGTCATAGGGAATGTCATGGGCTTTGGAGCCATTGATAACCCTATCGAGGAGCTGTATTATAAATCCAGGCCAGTTGATCTGCCTCCCACTATCCAATAATTCCATCAAAACCAAGTCCATGAAGTTGGAAATGTGCCTCTTTTCCTGCCTAGGCAGAACAAACTTGTTGATGAACTCAAACAACACCTTGTGGGGAGGCTTCATTTCACTCTTGTACACAACCTTGGCCGCACTTTCTTCCTCATTATCACAAAATTTTCTGGTGATGGCAAGGGCAGTAGGAAGGGTGTCTAGGCTTGGACATTTCAGCCTTGTGTAGTCATTGTACCCTTCAGAAGGTACGCCTATCATATCACCTAGCTCCTTTGCATCAAAAGAAATGTTCACCCCTTTCACCAGGCTGGTGACCCTTCCATCCTTCATTGCATCATTATCCATAAACTCAATAATTTCACCCCTTGCTAATCTGCCATCCATCTGAAGGATCATGTTCTTCCAGCCTTGCACCTCTAATTTCTCCAGCAACAGTACCATCCCTTCCTCCTCCAAATCCTTGAGGAGTCTACCCTTCAAAATAGTTATTTTTCCAAATTTGGCCATCTTTTCCTTTTAACTGTCTGATTAATCCTCCTCTTCTCCACTCCAATCCTCTTCTTCAACAATTTTTACTTATTTTTTTTCACTGCAGCCCTGGTCCTTTTTGACAGGGTGGATGGTTCAGTAGACTTTGACATAGAAGTATACTTCTTAGAGGAAGTCTTGGCTTTCTTGGGCTTGTGAGTCTGAACTTTCACCTCACCAGTCATATCTTCATCTTGATGGACCAGATCCATCTCATCCTCATCAACAACCTCAACAGGCTCCCCCACCTTTTTCTTCCTTTGTCCATCCTTTTCTTTTTGCTTTCTTCTAAGGATCTCTGCAGTTCTTCCTCATTCTGCTTTTGCTGACTTCTTGTGGCTCTTCCTCTTGGGAGAGGAATTTCAGTAGTGTCAGAAGGGGCGGCCTTCCTTTTCTTGTTAGCCCTAGCAGTGCCAGGGGTCTTAGTATTAGGAGTTCTCTTCTTCTTGGGGTTGTAACTGTCACCTACTTTCTTCAATAGATCTGCGAGGGTTTCTTCAAATGATGAACCAGGTTCATCTGTATTTTTCCCAAGTTTAACCAGCCCTTCAGCGGCTTCTGCAGATCCACTTCCCCATGTTTTCTTGACACTTTCCTCCACTTTATCTGATTTTACTCTACAAATAGCCATTCTACCAGTTTCAGAAGTGGGTGAAGCCCCTTTCTTCACTTCAAACACCCTCACTCTATTTTTATTTTTCCCTTTTATTTTTACCACCTCTCCTTATGGATTCAGACGTTTCTACATCCACCACATACCCCACCAGTATAAACTTATTCTCCAGAATTTCAGCCAACTCAGAAATGACCTCAGTAGTAGTATTTGGACCAGAGATTACCTGCTCAGTATCAGAAGACCCAGTTTCTTCCCCCTCAGTCGCAGACTTGAAGGATTCATCATAGTTGTAGGGTTCTTGGGATTGACTTGATTTTAATTGTGCGTTTAATTTCTTTGATAACGCACCTCCAGCCACAGTCTTGCGAGCAAGTATTTTTACTCATCTTTTCTTAGGCTGAGGGGTAGTTGAAGATGAGGAGCATGGTGGGGGTGTACCAGGGTTATCAGAAAGGTTAGTCATTTTGTTCTTGGTTCTGGAAGAAAGATGATAGCTAGATTAAACTTTGGAGGAAGAGAGAAGATGGAAGTATTTTCGACGGTGTGGGAATTGTGAAAAGAGGGTAGGGATGATGATGATCAATTTAAAGAGAGGGGGTAATTAATGGGTAACGGCAGGATCATCAGTCATTTAGAAGTCTAATCAAACTGAAATGCCAGTTTTGAATAGGCGGTGGAGTCTTCCCTAGAATCTAGGTGATTTAATTTGGTTCGAATTCTTTTGAACGGAACTGGTTCAATTTAATTGGATAAGTTTAAGAGAAATTTGGACTTAGGTAGGACTATGTTCATGATTCAAATATTATTATTTCAAATTGTGCAAAGTGTAGAAAACATACCGTGTTATCTAGATGAACCAGCATTGATGAACCAGGTTCTTCACTCAGAATCCTCTTGTGCATGTCTAAATTTACCAAAATAGAGAAAATATCATTAGAGATTAGTGAGTCATTTTAACACATGGCACAAGAGTATACTATTTACATTATGAGACTGGGCAAAAATTAATCTTGTTATTTACACAAGTTCCAGATTTTCTAACCAATTTTTTTTTCATTTTTTTTTCGATTTTTTTTTTGTTGTAAATTCTGAACTGGTCCTTTTAGATGATCTTAATCATCCCTAATTCTAACATGTTCTTTTCAAATTGATCTCTACTTAGAGCTTTTGTGAAGATGTCAGCTATTTGCTTGTCAGTAGCACAAAATTTCACAGTGATCAGCCTCTTTTCATAATTATCCCTCAAAAAGTGATGCCTAACATCTATGTGCTTAGTTCTCTTGTGATGAACTGGGTTCTTGGTCATACTAGTTGCACTAGTGTTATCACAAAAAATAGGGATACAACCAACATCAATTCCAAAGTCCATTAATTGTTGTTTGATCCACAACAATTGAGCACAACATGAAGCAGCAACAACATACTCAGCTTCAGCAGTAGATAAGGCCACTGAATTTTGCTTTTTGGTGGCCCAAGACACAATACATGAGCCAAGAAAGTGTGTTATACCTGAGGTGTTTTTTCTATCCACAAGAAAACCTTCATAATCAACATCAACATATCCCACAAGATTGAAATTACTTCCTTTTGGATACCAAAGACAAAGATCAGTGGTACCTTTTAGATATCTCAAAATTCTTTTGACAGCAGTCAAGTGAGACTCCTTTGGATTTGCCTGAAATCTTAAATAAAGACTTACACTGAAAACAATGTCAGGTCTACTAGCAATGAGATACAACAATGAGCCAATCATTCCCTATACAACTTCTGATCGACAGATGAACCAGATTAATCTATATCCAACTTTGTAGTTGTTGCAATGAGAGTGTCAATTTCTTTGGAATCTTTCATTCTAAACCTTTTCTTTCACATACTTATGCTGAGGGATCATAGTTCCATTTGAATTTTGTTTAATTTGTAAGCCTAAAAAAAATCTCACCCTTCATGCTCATTTCAAATTCACTCCCCATTAGTTTAACAAATTCTTTACTTAGCTTATCAATAGTTGCTCCAAAGATTATATCATCAATATATATCTGAACTACCAAGATATCTTTACATTTTTCTTTCAAAAAATAAAGTATTGTCAATTTTGCCTCTCTTGTAGTCATGCTCAAGAAATTTTTTTGATAATCTTTCATACCATGCTCTTGGAGTTTTCTTGAGTCCATAAAGTACTTTGTCAAGTTTGTACACATGATCAGGATTATCCTTGCTTTCAAACCCTGGACGTTACTTGACAAACACTTCTTTCTTTAGATATCCATTGAGGGAGGAACTCTTGACATCCATCTGGTGAAGGGTGAATTCCATGTAAGCAGCAAAGGCTATGAGGAGTCATATTGCTTCCAGCCTTGCAACTGGAGCAAAAGTTTCATCATAATCTATTACCTCCTCCTGAATATATCCTTGAACCACCACTCTTGCCTTGTTCCTTGTAACTGTTCCATCTTCATCAAGTTTGTTTCTGAAGACCCACTTAGTGTCAATTACTGATCTGTCCTAGGGTCTTGGTACTAGATGCCAAACTTGACTCTTTTCAAATTGGTTGAGTTCATCTTGGATTACATTTACCCAGTCTCCATCCTGCAAAGCCTCAACAACATTTTTAGGTTTAATAAGAGATAAGAAAGCATAAATATTCTTTAATGAAGATCTGGTTTTGATTCCAAAAGTTGGACCAGTAATGATGTTCTCAATGGGATGAGGACTTTGATATTTGTAAGGTCTCACAACCAACTGGTTTTCCCTTGATGTTCCTTCAGTGTTTTTTTACTGTGGAACAGGTTCATGGATAGGTTCCATTGAGGTTTGAGGATCATTTCCTCTTTGTTTATTCCCCCTGTCATATTGCCCGGGTTGGATGAACCTGTTCCTTTCTCCAGTGCAGGTTCAGTTTGGGTTGTGGTGTTATTTAAGTTTCTACCAGCCTAATTGCTTCATCATCATGTTCCTGTCTCTCAGAAAGGATATTAGTTTCATCAAAAATCACATGAACATTTTATTCAACACGCATAGTTCTTTTGTTATAGACCTTATAAGCTTTACTATGTGAATAACATCCCAAGAATACTCTATCATCACTTCTAGGATCAAACTTGCCTAGGGAGTCTTTACCTGTTGTGCACAAAGCACTTGCATCCAAATGCCCTAAGATGGGATATATTTGGTTTTCTCCCTTTAAGTAACTCATATGGAATATTTTCTACAAGAGGTCTAGTCATGCACCTATTTATTATGTAGCATGAAGTATTTACAGCTTCTGCCCAGAAGCTATGGGGCAATTTACTAGACAGAAGCGTAGTCCTAGACATATATTCAAGTGTCCTATTTTTTCTTTCAACTACTCCATTTTGTTGTGGAGTTCTAGGAGCATAAAAAATGCTCATCAAAAAATTCAGCAAATTTAGTATTTTCAAATTCAATGACATGATTAGACCTAATTGATGCAAGTTGCTTACCTAGTTGTTTATGAGTTTTTCTAACAAAAGAAATGAACATGTCAAATGCTTCATCTTTAGATGTTAAAAACAATGTCCAAGTAAACCTAGAGTAATCATCAACAAGCACCATCACACAATTGTGATACACCAATTAGACTGTATTTTAAGCCGTCTATCAACTAGACATCTCAATAGAGTGAGAGTCAGTCTTACCTACCTTACCAACCCCAACGATCTCACATTTCTTCCCATTTCCAAATGAGACATTACAGCCTTTGAGGTCCTCAAGTGAAAGGAACTTGTCCTTGATTCCTGTCATGTGCTTTGAGCAACCACTATCCATGTACCATATTTGGATGCTCCCCTTCACTTGAACCCGCAAAAGAAAATCAGGGATTAGTCTTAGGAACCCAAACTAGTTTGGGTCCCTTTCTATAGGCAAAATGATGAATTAAATTCTTTTTAGCCCAACTTGGTAGCCAATTCTTCCCTTGAACAAAAGTTTTGTTCTTTTGGCTAGCCTTTTC
This sequence comes from Nicotiana paniculata, assembly GCA_005239505.1. Classification (NCBI taxonomy): domain Eukaryota; kingdom Viridiplantae; phylum Streptophyta; class Magnoliopsida; order Solanales; family Solanaceae; genus Nicotiana; species Nicotiana paniculata. Next base: position 59,133 of record ML347505.1, read on the forward strand.
TTTTGCATTACATTCACTTTTATAGTGACCAGTTTTACCACAGTGAGTACAGATCTTGTTATCAGGAAGAGTGAGATACTTGCTTTTGGGATCCCACTTAGGTTGTTGATTCCCAAATCCAAGTCCTCTTCTATTGCTACTATGATGTTCCTGTAGCCATGACAGAGCATCGGAGAACCTGTCCCATTTATAGATTCTGATTAGTTCATGCTTAACCTTGCCTAAATCCTCCTTTAAGACTCTTACCTGCTCATCCTTCTTATATAACTCATCTTTCAGTTTACCTATATTTTCCTCTAGAGTGAGTTGTGTCCAATCAACTGTCTTCTTACTTGTTCCTAATTTCAGTTTTAGGTCTTCAGATTTTAGTTCCAGGACATTTGCTTCAAATGCATGAACCTGGTTCTTTAGTGCAACATTCTCACTTACAGTCTCACTAACTCTGAGTTTCAGGTTCTTATACTTTGCTTTTTAAATCACACATTCCTGAGACAACTGTTCATTTTCATTATTTTTATATCCTCAGATTCATCAATGAAATTTAGAAGTACTTCAAGTAATTTTTCTTTAGACAAAAACTTAATCTTTTTTTTGAGATGAATTATACTTACCATAGATTCCTCATGAAATTCATCATCGGATTCTCCAATTGCCATAAGTGCTTGTTCATCTGCATCTTCATCATCTGAGTCCTTATTTGAGCTTTGTCCCCAAGCAACAACCATATCCTTTGTTGATCCTTTGTTTTTCTTGGGATGAACCTGTTCCTTCTTCATGTTTCTTCGTTCAGCTCTTTCCTTCTTCCATCCAATTTCCCATTGAGGGCAGTTCTTGATGTGATGATCAGTCTTCCCACACTTGTAGCAACCCCCATTGGTCTGTTTTTCAGGAACCCTTGGTTTGTCGTAGTTTTCACTTCTTGAAGAACCCTTTCCTCTCATTAGGTATTTCTTGAAATCCTTTGCGATCATAGCCATCTCATCTTCCTCTGGATCAGCACCTTTAGTGATTCTGAGTGCCAGGCTCCTTTCCTTCTTGGGTACATCCATCTTCATGGTTTGCCTTCTAAGTTCATAAGCATTGAGATTTCCAATCAGCTCATCCAACTTAAGAGTTGCAATGCTCTTTGATTCCTGAATTCCAGTGATTTTGCTTTCCCAAGATACTGGCAGAACCCTTGGCATAATTTTCTCAACTTTGTATTCTTCAAGAATAATCCTTCCAACAGACTTAAGTTTATTTGTCGGTGTGGTGAACCTTGTATATATCTCATGGATGGTTTTCCCTTCTTTCATAGTGAAATTCTCATATTGAAAATATAATAGGGTTCTTATGGATCTCTTCACTTGAAGAATTCCTTCATTAGCCACTTGCAAAGTGTCCCAAATTTCCTTAGTAGTAGTACAACTATGAATTATGTTGTACTCGTGTGGATCAAGTCCACACACAATCTATTTCTTGGCCTTCAAATTTTTCTCCTATTTCCTCAAGTTCTCAGCAGTGCAGTCAACTCTTGTTTTTGGAACATCTACTCCTTCAACATTCTTCTTCATGGTAGCTAGGTGATCATCAGTGACAATGTCCCATAGCTCGTAATCTTCTCCTATGATGTGGTCTCTCATTCTGTCTTTCCACCAGGAGTAGTACTGGTCATTGAAAAGTGGTGGCCTAGCAGTTGATTGTCCTTCCCAATTTCCAGGTAGTGCACTCATCTTGATCTTCTCCTAAGGTGTTATCCTCTTCAAGGATTACCCGCTCTGATACCAATTGATGTTTTATACTTCAATACCACACAAGACCGGGAGGAGGGGAGGTGGGGGAGGGGGGAGTGATTTGTGTGGTGACCAATTTTTCGCTTACACTGGTTATGGAAGGAACTGGCTCTTCTATGTGTTCCTTAACCTACTATTGCTGAAATAATAAATGCGGAAAGTAAAGAACACAAGTATTTTACATGGAAAACATCTGGCTCAAAAGGTGAAAAAATCACGACCTACTTCCCAATAGGATTTTCCCAAATTCTTCACTAAAATATTGAGCCAAAAACTGCATTTACAAAAGCACTTTTGTAGACCTAGGACTAACTCTAATCCCTTGTAGCAAACAACTTCTAACTGTTGCGACAACTTCAAGTTAACTCTAACTTGAATACCCTGAATACCTATTACAATTGCCTCTAGATAAAGCTGAAAGGTACAATATGAAAACATCTACTACAATTGAACTAGAATAAAAGAAAGACACTTGGAACTGGTTCTTCTATCTGGTTCAAGTAGCTTCAAGTTTGCACGCTTGAATCACACACGAATTGCTTGCAAAATGCCTTGCTATTATACTCTCAATTCCTGTTTAACTTTTGCATTTGTGCATGCTTGTAAAAGAGAACATCCTGCAATATAAAGAGTTAGTAGATGAAGAAATAACTAGAATTCTAATGCTACTCTTCCTTGGTGGATGAGTTCTAGTTAATCTCATTCTCAACTCTTAACTCATTCCTTATCTTGGATAATGTTCTCTTTGAGTAAGGAGTCCTTCTCCTTATCAATTATGCAATCTTTTCGATCATGAGATATTAATTATGCCAAGTTAAGTTTATCTCCTTCACGTGCATCTCACATGCTTGAATCTGCCAGTGTTTATGTATACCGGGGATGTACCTGATTTATGCCTGAGTTCCTTTGTTAATCTTCAAAACTATCCTTCACTAGGGCCAATAAATAGCACGTTTGGCCAAACTTCTAAAATCTGTTTATTTTGAGAAATACTTTTTTCATAAGTGCTTTTCAAAAAAGTACTTTTGGCGATAATCAGTTTGTGTTTGGCTAATTAATTTGAAAAACACTTTTGAGCAGTAATTAGTTTTTGGCCAAACTTTTGAAAACTGCTTCTAAGTGCGTATTTTACATAAAAATAGCACGGGCTAGCCAGTTTTCGGACTGATCATTCAAAAATAGCCAGCGTTTGCAAAATCATTGAAAAATAACCACTATTTTGCTGCAACATGGAAAGCTCCAGCATAATATACTGGAGATTGGAGTATCTGTGTATGATTTTCCAGCATATTATGCTAGACCGGTATATTAAACTGGAATATATTATGCTGGAGTTCCAATATACTTATGCTGAAACTCTAGTATAATATACTAGAGTATTTTTCGGATTTTGAACAGTGCTTTCGTTCAGATTTATCGTCACATGAAAAATAGCTAAATTTCGATTACTTTTGAAATTGTGACTATTTTTGAATGATCACTTATAAATCTGGTTATTTTTGAATTTCTCCCTTATTTAACTCTAAAGTGTTTTATCAAAAAGTGCTTTTGGATAGAAGCTATATTTTTTTTTATTTTCAAAAAATGCTTATACTTCTTCTCAAAAGTACTTTTTTCCTTCTAAAAATTTAGCCAAACAACTTAATTTTTTATCAAAAAAATATTTTTGGCCAAAGAAAAGCTAGAAGCAGTGTAGTTGAAGTCCAAGAGAGCTATTAATTTCAGCAGCATAAGAACTCTCCAGCCCTGCGTTTATGCCATAGTATAATATTTCCAGATCAAGAAAGAGAAATGGCAAAACCGGTAAAAAAGTAAAGATCCAAGGGTGTAGTGGTAAGAGGAGGAAAGCGTGGACAGAAATGTTGATTGCATAGACGACAACTCAAATAGAGTCTCACACTCGCTCAATTCAGTGCCAGTCCACCATCCCGTTAGACCCTTGTCTTTCTGTCTCTTCCACTTCACTTTCCTCTGTTTTCAGCTTCCAATGGCTAAAGACCCAACTCTCTCCGTAGGGAAAATGTGCTTCTGCTTCGACACCAGGCCTTTAATGGCCACATTGCTCGCCTTCACCCTTGTTATGCTCATCTGGAATCTTCAGCCTTACTACGATACAATCATTAATTCCCCTGCCTCTCCCACTCCTACTCCCACTCCCACTCCCTCTTCTTCTAAACTCTCCATTTCCGACCCTAACAAACGAACCTTCCGTACCTACGGCAATGCCGCTTCTCTCTTCGTCCAGATGGGCGCCTATCGCGGCGGTCCTACCACTTTCGCCGTTGTCGGTCTCGCTTCCAAGCCCCTTCACGTCTTTGGCCGCCCTTGGTATAAATGCGAGTGGATCCCCAACAGCAATGCCAATGCCTCCTCCTCTGCTACTAAGAACCTCAAAGCCAAAGCCATTAAGATCCTCCCTGACTGGGGCTATGGCCGTGTCTACACTGTGGTCGTTGTAAACTGCACATTTGCCGTGAATCCTAACGCTGATAATAACGGAGGGAAGCTCATTCTCTACGCTTACTACGGGGAGTCACCTAAAAAATATGAGAAAATCACAGCATTGGAGGAAGCACCGGGGTCTTACGATGAGTCCAAGTTCAGCCCGCCATATCCCTACGAGTACTTGTATTGTGGTTCCTCCTTGTATGGGAATGTGAGTGCGTCAAGGATGAGGGAGTGGATAGCCTATCACGCCTGGTTTTTCGGACCCAGCTCCCATTTCGTGTTTCACGACGCCGGTGGGGTGTCGCCGGAGGTAAGGGCGGTGCTGGAGCCGTGGATACTAGCTGGCAGGGTCACGCTTCAGGACATTAGGGGCCAGTCCGAGTTCGATGGCTACTATTACAACCAGTTTTTGGTGGTGAATGATTGCCTCCATCGCTACCGACACGCTGCCAATTGGACCTTCTACTTTGATGTGGACGAATACATTTATCTTCCCGACGGCAACACTCTAGAGTCCGTGCTAATAGAGTTCTCCAACAATACTCAGTTCACAATTGAGCAAAATGCCATGTCCAGCATGCTCTGTTTCAACGATTCTTCTCAGGACTATTCCAGGTATATATTCCACAAGTTACAACTTCTCCTTTCTCTACTTGTACTACTCCGTAGACTTCATCACTGAGCTGATTAATAGTTTGCTTATTTTCCATTTATATGTCTTTAGTCATTGTTGTTCTTGTTATCCTAATAACTGTTGCTACTGTTACTAAGTCGCTTCATTAGTTGCTTCCAATTTTCTCTCTTGGCCAATAAGTAAGATCATTGGAGCTAATCAGGAACTAAGACTTGATTGATTTTATAATACCTATTCGTTTATTAGTTAAGAGGCATTTTTGTGCTTCATCAAATTTAGGAGTTGCTGATCTAGTTTCGTACCATCAATGCCTGTTTTATTTGACCTTGAGTTTTTCTAATCATCCATTTGACATTATGGACGAATGTACAAGTATCTGAAGCTTTCATTAGTTAATCTTCAGTGCATTTGGTGTTTGCATTTAGAAAATAATAGCATTGTTCAAGTAGTCGCACTTGTGTCTAGGACTGACCATCAAGTCAGCAATGAAAATAAAAGTCAGAGGCATTTCTGTGTTCATACATAACCTCTTTGATAACCCTGGGTTGGTTTTTCTTTCCTTTTCTCATGTATGGTGGTTGTTTCAGGCAATGGGGCTTCGAGAAGTTACTGTTTAGGGACTCAAGAACTAACATTAGGAGAGATCGGAAGTATGCCATTCAGGCAAAGAATGCATATGCAACAGGTGTACACATGTCCGAAAATGTAATAGGGGCGACATTGCACCAGACAGAAACCAAGATCCGCTACTATCATTATCACAACTCCATCACTGTACACGAGGAGCTCTGTCGTGAGTTTGTACCCTTGTCTTCTAAGCATAACATTACCTGGTTCGATAAGCGACCATATGTATACGATGACAACATGAAGAAGCTTGCCCAAACCATCAAGGATTTTGAGCGCCATACCATCAATGTAGCTCCCGACCATACCACCAACTCATAGGAGTACATTATTTCTTTCTTTCAACATCACATACAATATTAAATGATTTAATCTGATTATAGGTTTTTACCACAAGGTAGTTGTAAGGTCCGCGTACACACACTGGCCTCCCCAGACCCAACGGTGTAGGATAATACTGGGTATGTTGTTGTTGTATAGGTTTTTACCACAATGAATCGAAGGAACAACCTTGAATTGGTGAAAAGTATTGTATGTAGTAGAGTAACAGATATTGGCAGAGCTCTTCTTTTCCTCTTTGTTGCTTGAGTGTATCTGTCTCATCTGGAGTGCTGTTGAAGCGTGCCCTACTCTTCAATGTTGTCATTAGTTGGTTCTTGCCAGCAAAGCAACACTCCTGGACCTCCTGTGGGGTTGGGAGTTGGGACATAAGGCTGACCACAGTTTTGCTTCCGCTGGCTCGATTGGTTTAGAATATGGTATCATTTGTATCCACAAATTGCCAAAAAGGAAACTTAGATCTACTGGTTGATTTGGGAAAAGAGGGAGATCACCAGGATTTGTCTGTAAATGGTAAGCGTTCTTGTTTCTTATAGTATATGACTATTATGTATTGAACTCTTCCTTGTTAAACTTGGCCAGATATCTCATATAGCCACTTAAGTTGTTATTGTAGTGACTATTTTCACTCATTGAAGTAGCAGTTTGTGGATTTAAACAAGTTACTTTAAGAATAAATGCCATTGCTATAGAAGGAAACTCCGATGTCAAGAAGCTCTCACCAGTTGACCATTTGTCTGTTTGCAGTTAAGGGAGTATTATGTCTGTGTAGTACAGTACTGAAAATATAGATTTTGACATGAATATGTAAAACTAGTTGCGTTATGCATCATTCTTATGTCTTTCATTTTTAGGGAACCAGTATTAAGATCATTATTGTTTAATTGATAAAAAAGTTGCTCATTTGTTATGCACTAACTAATGGATTGTAATGATTGATAATGGGTCGGCGATCTACTCTTTCTTAAAATAAAATAAAATAATTATATGTATGGGTCCAACAAATGATGAAGGCGCAAATGTCCTTTTGCATAATTAGTTCTCTAATCTTTCCAATCAAAATGTTGCAACCAATGTGCCCCACTTCGAGATAGCGAGGATCGATCCCCTTGCATGACACAAGTCATAAATTTTGTGGTATAAAGCTTTAGCCTGTTGGTTAAGACAAGACTATGCTCTCATTCTGGAATTCAGATATCATATTATAATTACATCTCTCCTAATATATTAATTCGAGTATATAACCACCCAAAATTTAGCAATTTGGTGAATTATTGAGAGATAAACTATTAACATAAGCTTTGCGGTCGTGACCTGTGAGATAAGTTGGCTAGGGGTGTTTATGGGGCGGATTGAGCGAATAATTACGCTTAACAGTTCGGCTTATCGGTTATCGGATTATTAATATTATAATCCGCTAGCCATCCAATAAGATAACAGGCGTATTGATATCGAATTAACGATTATCGGCGGTTATCGAGCGGTTCATCGGCTAAATCAAATAAAAAAAATTGGTATAATATTGAAATGAATTCTTCTTATGAGTTGTTTTGTTGACTCTATTAGTACGCATCCTAACAGACTTGATGAGCTGGATAGAATTAAAATTTGGGGTGGGAAAGTTATAAATTAGAATGGATATCAAGTTAGGAGTTCTTGCTACTTCAAGAACCATAGGAAAGTGTAAATATAAAAATTCTTAACTATTATGGTCCTAATCATCATATTGTTCATTATGGTGTTTCCTATTAGGCCAAATACATCGCCGACCCTTAAAGTTGTCCTCCCTTTTCACTTAAACACTCAATTTTAAGTTTGTTTTATTTGAACACTTTGACTAGGCCTTTACTGTGTTATTTAGACACAAAAAGCTGACATGGCAAGACAAATATTTCTCACATTTTTCAAGCGCGTGAATGGTCCAAAAAACAAACTTCTCACCCTTTTTTTCTTATTATTTTTCTTTTGTCTTTTCTTTTTATTTTCTTTTCGTTTCTTCCATCTTACCTCACCCTTCTTCATCAGAAAATCTGGAGTAACCAACAAATTTTTACGGCAACTGGTTTCTTAATTTTTTTAATCACTTTCCGATCTCTCTCACTCACAAATCACTCTCAAAACAATGCAATACAAAACAAGCCCAAATCTGTAAAGGAAAGAAATGGAAAAATGCAAAACCCAAATATTCCACCATCACCACCTGTTGGCCGAATCTATTGCTGAAATCCAAAATCTTTTCATGTTCCAAGTTGGCCGAATCTATGGCTACAAAAAGGTGACTAAAAAATTAATAGAAAAATGACTTGAAATGACAGAAATAATTTGTTGGGTATTGACCAGAAAATGTTTAAAGAAAATGAGTTTGGATCTAAAAAGAGAAAGAATGGGATGGTGCGAGGAAGAGGAACATGAATAATGGTATGAATCTATGGCTTAAAAAGTGACAGGAGAAATGAGTGTGGAAGATGATGAGAAAGATGAATAAATATGGCTGAAAAATTGATTTTTCCGGCGAAGAAGAATTGTTGGGGAAGATGACGACCGGTGGGGTGGGGTCTCATTTTTCTATTTTTTAAATATTAATCGATGAATTCCGTCACCAGAAAAGTATTCTCCGGTCAATTTGGTTCTGGAATCTATATTAACTCTCAAAACTCTCTGTAGTTTTAGCCAATAAAGGAAGAATGAAGAAGAAGAAAAAAAAAGGACCAAATTTCTACAGAAGAAGACAGCTGGAAAAGAAATAGCCGAAAATTAATTTTTCGGCAAGGAAGGATCATTAGGGAAGATGACAATGGGGTAGGGTGGGGTGGGTTCTGGTTTGTGTATTTATTTATCTTTTTAATTTTTTATAGTTAAATACAGGTGTCCTCGTTTTATTCAGCACTGTGGTGTGTGAATTACACGCATCTTTCGCATTTTGCTGCCTACGAATTTTGTGTCTAAATGACACAATAAAGGAAGGCCTAGTTAAAGTGTTTAAATGGAACAGATTTAAGATTGAGTGTTTAAGTGAAAATGGAGGATAATTTTAAGGGGCCAACGATGTATTTGGCCTTCCTATTACATTAGCATCAACATAATAATGATAAAGTACAATCATTACATTTTTCACAAGGGATAACAAATATCTTACACTTCATCTAAACAAATGGTGGAAAAATAAAACCCATTGTTGAACATTCGCGTCAGACTTTAACCTTACCTTTTTCATCTATATTCGATTTTGGGATCATAATTGAACCTATACTTACTTTACAAAAAATCTTGCTAGTGTACCCACTTTACGATCAACTTCATCTTGTCAGATATGAAGTTAAAAGAAAAAATAAACTCAAATTTGAAACATAACCTCCAAATATCATCAGGAACAAACTCCACTCATCAATTTGTCAAAACAACAATAAATCAATGAACCCATCTTGCAATTAAGAAAAATAAGAAGAAGAAACCCTAAGTAATAGTAAAAAAATAAAGCGTCATAAAAGCTCACCATTGTAAAATATCATAAATTACATTAAAATATATTCACAACTACCATATAAAATCACTATCACCTAAAGAAGAAGAAAGAAGAAAAAGAAGAAGAAGAAAAAGAAGAAGAAGAAAAACGAAGGAGGAGAAGGAAAGGAGAAAGAGGTATGAAGTTGTTTAAAAAGTGGGAACAGATTAAAACTTTTTTAAAAAGTAACTATAGGTTAAATAGGGACACCAAATAGCCCGATGCAATTTTTACAAGTTATTTGCGTGATTGATAAATAAAGAAACGAAACAGAAAAGAGGGGAAAAAAAACATGCGGGGCTCGAAATCGAAATTGATAATTTAAGATTATGATTTTCTTGGGGTAGGATCCTCATTTAGGGAAAGAGAGCAAGCCCATTCCGACAAGGATGCCTCTTATTAGAAGTCCAAAAAAAAATATCGGGTTGTGATCCACCCAAATACCTAGTTGGACATCTTCTGCCCAACTATTGAAAACAAAAATGGAATGACAATTACTGTCAATGGTCGTTTTGTTCGTAGGGGTTGGAAAGCAAATGATTTATCCTTAAAAACAATTTTTATTTATGGTTGGAAGGGAAAACAGTGCTAAATTATTCTCTTTGAACCAAATGACTAACCACACTGACCTCCCCTCTACAGTGACTACAAGTAAAAGAGACCTCCTTTTTAGTTTTTGTTTACCCTCAAAATCGATATAAATCGCACTAGACAAATCTCGTCCGACAGTTTCAAACCCAGAAGGTATTGAAGTGGTTCGAACTCGTCGGTGTGGACAGCGCCCTCCAAACCCAACTAGGCGTCCCTTCGGGACATCAATTTGTTCTTAAAAAATGCATTTATTTATATTGGATTGCAAGTGTAACTTTAAACTCTTACTGACATTGGTACGTTTCTTCTTCTCTTTTTGTCTCTGTTCTTATGCAACAAAGAATACATCGACAACCCCTTAAAGTTGTCATCATTTTTCACTTTGACACTCCATTTTAAGTTCGTTCCATTTGAACACTCTAACCACAACTCGAATGTGTCATTTAGATACAAAATTTATAGGCAGCCAAACGTAATAGATGTGTGGAATTCACACGCTAGAGTAACCAATAAGATAGAGACACATAGGTTTATTAAAAATTAAAAAAAGACTTTTGACAAAAGAAAAAGAATAAAAGAAAAACAATAATCCAACCCACCCCTCCCCTCTGTCATCTTCCCCAACACCCCTTCTTTCCATCTTCTTCTGCCAAACGAAAAAACAAAGTACTCCCATAACCATTTGAGTCTTCCAGCTTCAACCTCTTTAAGGTTTTAACCACTACCTATAGTAATTTTAGCCATAAATCATCCGTTAAGAATAATTCATGACAGATCCACGAGCATCACGCCAACCACAGTAAAACAACCCTAGCTTCTGTCCCTTATCGTTTCGCCTTTTTATAAACAAAAATTTTCGTGTGTAGTTTGCGTTGAATTTTCTCGCTCAGTGGCTAGATTTTCAGAGTTTCCGTCTCTGTTTTCGTTTGATTTTTCCAATCATTATTTCTGTCGACATTAACATCATATCTGAAGGAAGAAGAGTCGGAATTGTGTAGGAAGCACAAATTGCTTTTTTTTTTTTTTAAAAGCATAAGCACGAATTTCTTACGGATCGAATCAGGGACTTTACTTTTTGTCAAATTTAGACAAAGGAGTGGGGAAAGGGGATCTGGGCGTGGTGAAAAAGTAGCTAATTGGAGAAGAAAAAATTCGGGCTGAGTAAAAAAGAAAAGAAACGAAGAATAATATAAATGTTTGTATTCTTTCGGGTAATCTCTGTTTATCCCGGCATTGAAAACTAAAAAGTAAGGTGGATGGTGGTGGATTGTTCGAAGGAGAGAGGAAGGTGATGGTATGGTGTGCAAAAGGATAAGAGGAAAAAGAAAGAGAAAAAAAATTAAAAAGAAAAATTACTCTGTCACGCTCTAAGAAATAGACTACATTAGCATTTTGTATTTAAATAACGTAATCAAAATATGATTGAAGTGTTCAAATAACACAGACTTAAAATAAAATATCAAAGGAGAAAATGAAGATAATTTTGAGGGGCCATCGATGTATTATGCCAAACATATACTATTTGTTTGTTCATTTAGTATGGGAAGCAATAGATGATGCAATGATATCACGTAACCTTTTTTTTAATTTTTTATGAGACGATCATTATCATTATCCTTTTCATTTTTTAATTTTAGTATATGAACTATTACATGGTGCTTAATAAATAGTAGAATAAGCATATTTCTAATTAGTGACCGCCTTACAAATGTCTTTCAGTCGCTTTCCTTCTAGTCTTTCCCTCTTCCCTCACCACCGTCTCTACCTTTCATTTCCCCTTTAATTAACTGCTCAGACGTTTTTGTTCTTCCTTTAGCTCTTATCCTTCTCTTGCTCGAGGTTGTTACCTAATCCTCTCCTCTCTCTAATTTTTTTTTTTTTTTACTTCTTCTTGAAACTAGTAGATATTAATCTAGCTTTGCTCCTCATCCCCCAAACCAATTTTCCTTTGACTAATTGGAGCTATAATCACCAACCATAACGTTATTATCATGATTTTCAGCCCTAATGGTGAAAACAGAGTGTGGATATGCAAATTTTTTGTGTGACTATTATCTTTAATCCTGTGTATTTATTTTGTTGTTTTGGTTTGCTACAACCTATATTTGTACTGGTACGAAATAGGCTGTTTTGTTTTGGTTCATTTGGGTTCGCTATCTCAAATTGATGCTCATATTTTGTACTACTAATAAGTTGTCTGAGTTCCCAATAGGTGAGTGAAGTGGTTGGAATGAGGAATGATGATTTTGGACCGCCATGGTTGAAGCCGCTGCTCAAGTCTAACTACTTCCATACTTGTCCAGTTCATGAGGATTCAAATAAGAGCGAATGCAATATGTATTGCTTGGATTGCATGGGAACTGCTCTCTGCTCTTACTGTTTGAGCAATCACAAAGACCATCGCCTTGTTCAAGTTAGTTTTTACTCATGAGCGATGGTTTGTTGTTTAAGTTAATTACTACTTCGTATAAATGTTTGTTTTTGTTTGTGCGTGTGTAGATAAGGAGATCATCGTACCATAATGTGGTGAGGGTGAATGAAATTCAGAGATACATCGACATTTCATGCATTCAGACATACATTATCAATAGCGCCAAGATTGTGTTTCTGAATGAGCGGCCGCAGCCCAGACCGGGAAAAGGTGTAACCAATACTTGTGAAATCTGTGGCCGCAGCCTACTTGACTCATTCAGATTCTGCTCCCTCGGCTGCAAGGTAAAATCTTTTGTCTCGTAGATGTTCTATACTTGCTATTCATTTTTTGTGCATTTCGTACAGTCTTGGTTATAGCTGATTCAATTTGACAGTAATCTGGAAACTGGAAAGTTGGAAGCAGTTATGATTTCTGTTTTCCCTGTTTCATATGACCCCAAACTTTAGTGTAAATGTTACAGCATGCTCCCTACCTCATCTCAGGTGACTCTTGGTCAAAGATTTCCATATTAAGTTTTGCGTACACATTACTCTCTCCAGACTCCACTTGTGGGATTACATTGGTTTTGTTGGTTAATTAAGAACGTTATTTTACTAGTGGGGGCAATTAGTATGGCAGGATATATTCATCTTGTCTCTCGTTCGTAGCTCATCTGTATGAGAGTTATTATTTTGCTGGAGCAGAGTGTTTCACTATTCCTACGAACTTTACTCCTACTAACAATAACTAATTCTAAATGGAGCAGCTGAATGGTATAAAGCGAGGTGATGAAGAGTTGACATTTACACCGAAGGTGAAGCCTAATCAAGGGTTTGAATCGGATGAATCATTGACCCCTAAGAAGAGGCAACGCAGAGTATTTGGGTTCCCTCATCTGAATATTGCATATTCCGATCCCCTTGAGACGGACAAATCGTTTGGTTCTAATTCTGGAGATGAAGAAGCATTCCACATCTACAATATGTCTCCTGATACGCCTCCTATCTACAACCACAGGAATTCAAGCAGGAGGAAAGGCATCCCGCATCGTGCCCCCTTTTAATACACAGCAAAACAATAAGCCCTGTCACATATATACCTTAACTATACGTACAAGCATGTGCATTAGGTAGCTAGGAGAAATTTGTATAGGAGTATGAGGCCGCTATTTGTTATGCATGTATAGGATGTTTTACTAGCAGCAGCGGTGAAGGAAACACTTGTAAAAATATGATATACGTAGAAAATGATGTACTGTATACATTACAGTTTGGTATATATTGTGCCTGCGTGCTACAAAGATATTTATACATTTCTATTCACTTCTTCTTTTGCCCTCGAGGAAATGATGGATCTTGGTACTACTAGAAGTTGGAGGATGTTAATTGTTTCATGAAACTTAAATAAATATCTAAATATAGCTTAAGAAATCCTCAATGGCCTAGTTATTCGCAGTAGCGTTGAGAATCGTGCGAGGAAAAAACAGACACGTGTATGAGTGAGGATAAATAAGATGGCAGCGAACGGCTTTGACATGAAGGGAAAAGCAAACGCGCCGTCTGACCGCTTCATCATGGCTGCGCACGTGCAGCTTAACCGTTTGACCACTTCACAGTTGATGGCGCAGCTTAGAATAAATTACAAGACAAAAAAGTTCGGTTAATTATTGTACTCGTAACTAGCTAGGCTTTTTTGTTCATAATTGTATCACTAGAAATAGTAACTGTACGGCTCAAAATTAGGCTAAGGAAATTCGGCATGAAGATGTGACTAAGAGAGTTGTGGCTCATCATGGGTGATTAAGTCGAGGTCGATCAGGCCTTGATAATATGGAGCCTCCGAGTAAGCTATTAAGGCCAAGGTCGAGGAGCAGGAAAAAGAATAACGGCTAGTATATCTTTGGAACTTTTGAAGGGAATATTCTATTAAATATTTTTTCTGTTATACTATTTTAGAGTTTTTAGGAATATCCTATATAAATAGTAGAAGAGAGAAGGCAAAAGGCATGTAACATTGATTCTGATAAGAACTCTTATGAAAAGTTGATTCTAGAGAGACAATATAAAATATTACCTTTTCACAGTATTTTAATCTGTTGTTTGGTCCATCTTTTATCGCATCAGATCCGAGAAAAGTTCATATATTCCCAGATCCATTTGTCTTACACTGTTGTCAGAGGGAAAAATAATCCACCTCATTCAATATTTGGGTGAATCATTCTTCCTATTTATATTTATTGTCATTTAATATATTTATTGCTCATCATTATCCCTCCATTCATTTTTGGTAACATCATTTAATACCGTTTATATTAAAGCGGTTCAAATGTTATTCGGCATTGCTTATGAAGCACGTGTTATATTTAGAACTTATTATATTTAACTAAGATTTACCCATTACCTTTTTATTTAATTAGTTTAACAAAAGGTTTCATACTTTTTGATCAAATAATTTGGCGCCGTCTTTGGGGAATTTTCTAGTCAAAGTCGTAGTTTTTCTAGATCTAAAAAAATAATAACAGCAAAACACGAAAAATTCCTTTTTCCTACTTGTACAGTCTAACATGGCAGGTATTGGAGAGGAAAGATTGAAGGCAGTGGCAGGCCTTACTGCTAACCTCCTAAACACAATAAATGAGGTCGATGGAGCAGACAAGGAGAACATGACACCAAACGCTTCCCCTAGGCGAAGTGCCCTTCCTCATGGCAGCGTTACCACCTCCCATGGAAAAGGAGCCTCTACGTCCACAACGGAAGAAGAACTACTAGCAGTGAAAAAGCTATTAGTAGCATGGATAACGAGTACGCTGACCAGCATACTCGACAAACCCACCCAAAGGGCGAGCAAGGAAGATACACGAGTCGACATCGTGACAGCAACCAATGAGCAGTACGTCCCTCCTCCTTCAACATGTATCACTCACAATGTTTATCATGCAGGTAACAACACCCTTACAACTATCTTAAGAAAAATGGAGGAGATGGAGAACGAGAACAAAGCGCTCCACGACCAAATTAGGGAGCACCAAGAAAGGGTAGACAATATACCAGGCGCCACAAAGCTCTTACCAAAATGGGACTTCGGCCGGTTCGTGGAACAACCGTACAACAATGAGGCTGCACCACATGCTATACCTAAAACATTCAAGATGCCGCCATACTTGAAAATATATGACGGCACAACGTACTCTAAGGATAACGTCACCCACTATGTCACTGCAGTAAAGGGCAACGACCTCGCCAAGGAGCAAATATCATCCATATTGTTGAAAAAATTTGGTGAAACCCTAACCGAGGGAGCGCTGACGTGATACTCACAACTGCCAATGCGTTCCATAGAAACATTTCCCGACAATTCGTCACCGCACATGCTGGTACCAAGAAAGCAGAGGCGAGAGTGAACGATATATTTGCCATTAAACAATCACCTGACGAAGGACTTAGGGACTTCCTCGCCCAATTCAACTACGTCAGAATGACTCTCCCAAATTTATCGGAAGGAATGGCGGTAGCAGCGTTCCAAAATAGGCTGAACAGGAGCGGTTCGAGGGCAACCAAAAAATTATTGAGCCGCCTCATGAAATACCCCCTACCACTTGGGACGAAATACACAATGCCTATTGTGCCGAGGTGAGAACTGACGAGGATGACCTCAGCAGACCAACCCAATGGTTAACATCTGCTACCAAAATGGGTTGAACAGGAGCGGTTCGAGGGCAACCAAAAAATTATTGAGCCGCCTCATGAAATACCCCCACCACTTGGGACGAAATACACAATGCCTATTATGCCGAGGTGAGAACTGACGAGGACGACCTCAACAGACCAACCCAATGGTTAACATCGGTCCAGATGGAATCAAGAAAAGATCGTAGAAATGATAACAGAAGGGATCATGTTGGTCCGTGTCTCAACCATGACCGACACCATCCATACATCAGAACTGCCGCCGTACCACCCCCTCGCCTGGCGACGGTCCATCCAGGCCGCAGACAGGGACTCACCGAAACGAAATAGGTATGCCTCCACTACTATCTGCTCACAATTTTTGTGTTTCTCCTTCAGATATAGTCTACGCCCTGGAGAAGCTCGGCCCAAAGGTGAAATGGCCGCAAAGGATGAAGTCCGACCCACACACCAAAAAGTCAAATGCCCTCTGAGAATTCTATCAGGAACGAGGTCACGAGACCGAGGACTGCATCGCCTTGAGGCAAGAGGTAGTGAACATACTCCACCAAGGGCATTTGAGAGAATTAATGAGCACTGAGGAAGGGTGAACTTCGCTTGAGGACGAGAACAACACCAAGGACCGCCGAAGCCACCCTCCCCAACCTGCACCATCCAAATGATCATCGGTGGAGGCAACGAGGCGTAAATCAACAACGTAAAGTTCACAACCGCCCATAAGCTGAAGCGATCAATCACCCATGAACGATACGACGACCTCGAAGAAAGTATCATCTTCGACGAGTCGGTTACCCACGGTTTGACCTTTCCTCACTATGATGCCCTTGTTATTACTTTGCACATTTCAGATACTGACATAAAATCGATTATTATAGATGACGGAAGCGGCACGTGCATTATCCACCCCGAGTTCTCACACAAATGAGGCTCGAAGATAGGATAGTGCCACGTTATATCACACTAAAAGGTTTTAACAATGTAGTTGAGCGGACTTCTGGAGAAATCACATTGCCCGTTCTGGTCGGTGGTGTCACCATGGAGACTACGTTCCACATCATGGATCAAGACACATCGTACAACGCTATCATAGGACGACCTTGGATACACGCCATTAGGGCCATCCCATCCATCTTATATTAGGTCGTCAAGTTTTCCACCCCGTCGGGAGTATTCAGCATCCATGGCGAACAATGCACAGCCCAATAATGCTACTGCATCGCCCAAGATTGTACATACACTCAACAATTAAAGGCAAAGGCGTTGAAGCATAGCAATTAACAAGGTCGAGGTCGAATGACGACGAAGGGAGAGATGTCATCAAGGAAGCTGAAGTCGTGAAGGCTACAGGATCAACTGTGGAAGATCTCGACCCTGTTTAGCTCGATAAAAGAGACCACATGAGAAAGGCTTATATCCGCCACAAACTCCAAGACCATTTATTGCGGCACTGAATTCTCTTGCAGATATGCTGGGCATCCCGAAGGAAATAGAACCACACAAATTGAACGTCGACCCACTCTACCTCCCGGTACGACAGGTTAGAATAAAATTCAATGCCGCAATAAATGATGTCGTCCGCGAAGAGGTGGAAATATTATTTGAAAAAAGCTCTATGAAGGAGTCAAAATACCCCCAATGGGTCGCCAACGTGGTCATGGTGAAAAATAAAAATGGGAAATAGCGAATGTGCGTAGACTTCACAGATATGAACAGGGCATGCCAGAAAGACTCATTCCCACTACATCACATTGATCAGCTCATCGACGCAACGGCTGGGCACAAGCTGTTAAATTTCTTAGACGCCTAATTTTGTTATAGCCATATCCTCGTGGAGGAGGAAGACCAAGAACAAACTACTTCCATCACTCACCAAGGGACATACTGCTACCGAGTTATGTCGTTCGGATTAAAAAATGCAGGGGCGACATATTAGAGGCTAGTAACCAAAATGTTCAAAGAACAGCTCGGAAGAACCATGGAAGTATATATACACGACATGTTGGTCAAGTCAAAAATAAAGAAAGACCATATCGACCATTTGAGAGAAACCTTCGACATACTCGGGCGGTACGACATGAAATTGAACCCCGAGAAATGCGCCTTTGGTGTAACCTCAGGAAAGTTCCTCGGCCTTTTAGTGTCTTAAAGAAGCCTCGAGGTTAACCCCAACCAAATCAAGGCTATAGAGGGAATACCAAAGAACTTGACCATCAAGAAGAAAGTGCAGAAGCTGACCGACCATATAGCCGCCCTATCGAGGTTCATCTCACGATCCTCCAACAGATGCCACAAATTCTTTGTCCTGCACAAAAAGGATAACGTACTCCAATGGAATTTCTAGTGCGTCGACGCCCTGAGAGAACTAAAGGCGTACTTATCTTCTCCCCCGCTGCTTGCCAAGGCAGAACCCGGAGAGCGCCTCCTAATATACATGGTTGTGTCCGACATTGTAGTAAGTACAGTCCTGGTCCGAGAAAATAAAGGTACGCAGTCTCAAATCTACTACATTAGCAAGACCTTGGTCGAAGTTTAAGCGAGGTACCCCCACCTCGAAAAGTTTTCCTTGGCTTTAGTTGTAGCTTAACGAAAGGTTAGACCTTATTTCCAATGCCACCCCATCTCGGTGGTCACAACCTTTCCTCTAAGGAGTATCCTACACAAGCCCGAGTTGTCGGGTAGGTTGTACAAATGGTCCATTGAACTGAGCGAGCATGATATAACCTATCAGCCGCAAACAACAATAAAGTCGCAAGTACTTGTCGACTTCGTCGCCGACTTCAGCACTAAAATAGTGCCCGAGGTTGAAAAGGAAGCCACTAGTACTTCCCCCCAAGACACACGATCTATGGATTATGTACACCGATAGTCGAGATAATTCACTAGTCTATATGGTGTCCTAATATGACTAACAATGAGGCCAAGTATGAGGCCGTGATTGCAGGGTTAAAATTGGATCTCAAGTACGGAGCACGACGGGTAGTTCTTTGATGCAACTCACAACTCGTCGTAAATCTAGTCACAGGGAATTTCCAAATTAAGGAACAAACTCTACAAAAATATCAGGTCGAGATCTGCAAGTTATTGCCCGAATTTGACGAATGCCAGCTCGACCAAATACCTCGAGCGCAAAACATCGAGGTGGATGTTGGTCCCAAACGCACACGCAAGTATACGTGGTCGACAAGTAATATAGGATTGTAAGACCTGATATCGTACCCACAGGGACTTGTGGTTAACTATCAACTAAATTAAACCCAAACAATTAATCAATTCAAGCGGATACTAAAGTATGAATATTTAACTAAAATTAATCTAGAATATTAAAATATGAAATTAGGGAAACAAAGTGGCGAAATTAGACACGAATTCAATAACAGCCGATATTCTAGAGTTATGGGTTAGCAAACAATCCTGTTGAGTTTTCCACTTAAATCGTCTAATTAATTTATCTGATTTATTGATTGACGAGGTTAATATTGCTCGTAGCCTTCTCCCGAAGTAAAACTCTCCTATTCAAGCTAACTTAACGCCTATATTCCTATGAAATTAGGATTAACAAGAACACATTAATAATTCCCGTACAATAACCAAGCAAGGCGATTAAGTATATTCCTATCCTAACCGCAAATCCGCTCCCCTGAAGGGTTAAGATCTTGCTCTACCCAATCTTATATGCAATCTAGAATTCCCTCTCCCGAGTTCAATCCTAGATTCGTAGATAGTATTCAATTGGTGATCAAGCAATTAAATAATTAAGCGCAAGATTGAATAAATAAACCAATATGATAAAATAATAGGAACAATTCAAGCTTCAAACTACAAGGTTCATGTAGCACCCAAAACTCTAGAACTAATAAACTATGAAATTAAAGAAAGAGAAGAGAAGAAAAACTAGGTAGAAACCTCCCTCAAGCGTGGTGTGTGTTGCTCCACGTTAATCTCCTCGTCCAAATCGTGAATAATCTTCTCAAAGTTGTGTTTTTGGGTCTATTTATAAGTTTGGGACAAACCCTAAACGTGTAGGAGACTTCTATTCAAATCAGGAAACACTTAAAACCTTCAAAATTCGGAATTGACAGGACCTGGCACCCAAACGTTAAGCCCCAAACGCCCCATTATAGCAGGCTAGGCCTGACGTTTGGGCTCTAACACCCCACTATAGCCAGGCTAGGCCTGGCTTTATGGGTCTAACGCCCCACTATAGCCAGGGTAGGCCTGGCTTTATGGGTCTAATGCTCCATTTTGCTCGTTTTCGATTCTTGAGCGTATTTTCGACGTTTATGCATCCATTTAGCTCGGCTTCCATATCCAATTCACCTACACATGAAATAGACTCCATTATGCACATATAACGTGTATTTGTATCACAAAAGCACATAAAATGTAAGGTATATAATGCTTAAAATCATGAATTATAGCCACGCATCAGTGGACGATCTCGCCAAATTGGAGGCAACCACAAAAAGCATAACCGGAAAAGAGAATTTGGTCACTCTTCTCCACTCGACCATCGACCAAATTGCGGTACGCACTATTAACCTAACTTGGGACTGGCGCAACCGTATTGTCTCCTACCTACAGGATGGCGTGCTGCCAAACAACAAAAAAGAATCCAAAAAGCTTCGAATGCAAGCAGCAAGGTATAACATCATCAAAAATGATCTGTACATAAAGGAAGTATGGCGGCCCTCTAACAAAATGTTTAGGACCAAACCAGACACGGCGTGTCCTAGAAAAGGTCCACGAGGGTCACTGCGGGGCTCACACCGACAACCGAGCCCTAGTTAGATGTCTCATACGAGCAGGATTATGATGACCCAAAAGGGTCATCTTGTGTAAATTTAGCAAAAATTGTGTTTCGAGGCCCTGAAAGCCTCCGTTAATCTCACCTCGATGTGCGTGCACAGCCCGGGCGCGTATTCGGGAAGCTTTTATGTGGAAATGTGTTAAACAGTTGAATTGATGATAATTAATGGAATAAAGTTGACTTTGGCCAACATTTTTGGTAAACGAACATGTGATTTGACGGTCCCGAAGGGTCTGTAAGAAAATATGGGACCTGAGCGTATGCCCGGAATCGAATTCCGAGGTCCCAAGTCCCAAGTCCCAAGTCCGAGAAATGAATTTTTAAAGAAAATTATTTTTTGAAAATAAGAAAGACTTTTGAAAATGGACTTTGATATGAAATCTGTGTTACCGAGCCCGTATTATGGTTCCGGAGCCCGGGACAGGTTCAATATGTGTTATGTGAGTTATGTGTGAAATTTGGTAAGAAACGGACTTGGTTTGACGCGTTTCAGATCAAAATTGAGAATTTAGAAGTTTATGAAGTTTGAGAAATTCTATAGATTTTGGAGTCTAATTCATTGTTTTTGATATTATTTTGGTGGTTATATTACTCGAATAAGTTCGTAGGATGATTTTGAAGTCGTGTGTATATTTGGTTTTGAGCCCCGCGGGCTCGAGTGAGTTTCGGGTGCTAAACTTAGGGAATTTCTCGTGTTTTAGGCTGTGTCTGGTTTCCAGTTATTCCTTCTCTGCGATCGCGGAGTATCGCACGCGATCGCGATGTTCAATTTGGGAAGGGGGTCAATTTTCTCTACGCGATCGCAAAGAGCGAAGTGAGAACGCGGAGCCTTAGGGTTTAGCTCTACGCGATCGCACCCCTATGTCCGCGATCGCGTAAGTCTCCTGTGGGGTTAGAGGCTGAGCAGAAAATTGTTCTATGCGAACGCGTTCTTTCATTCGCGATCGCGTGGGTCCACGTCTGGGTTCTCTGCGATCACACTCCTTAATTTGCGATCGCGTAAGTTTGAAGTCCAGTACTCTCCGCGATCGCAACCCTTCTGTCACGATCGCGTAGAGTAAAATCGCCCAGTTATTTAAAGTGTCCAAAACAGAATCCCATTACAGAATTTTCATAATTTTTCACCATCTCCTTCTTCTCCAAACCCCATAACCGATTTCCAAGCTGCTCTTCCTCCATAACCACTTAGGTAAGTAATCTTAGCTCTAATTTCTTCCATTTTCTTCATTAATCATTAGATTCTAGGCCTACAAACATGAAATCAAAGGTAGAAATAAGGGGTTTTGGGTAGAGTTAGGGATTTTGGAAATTTTGGGAATTCAACCTCATTTTAGGGTCGGATTACAAAACAAATTATATATTCGGGTTCATGGGGGAATGTGTGATCGGGTTTTGGTCCGAACCTCGAGTTTAGACCAAGCGGGCCCGGGATCGAATTTTGATATTTTTGGAAGAATTATGAGAAATGTATAATTAGGCTTTGGTATTGAGTTATTGAATGATTATTGATGTTATTAAGTCAATTATGTCTAGATATTATCATTTCAGAGTTGGATTCAAGAGGAAAGGCCGTGATTGAGGCTTGACTTGCATTCTTGGAGCCGAGGTAAGTGTTTGGACCAACCTTAACTTGAGGGAGTAGGTATAGAGTCTTATTTGCTATGTGTAATTCATGTCCAACGTATAGGTGAGGTGACGGGTACCTATATGTTGTGGTCAAGCATGCCTGTGAGTCGGATTTCGATGAGTTATTTAATGTTCTTTGATATTCTCCGTGTTGTGAATTATTGGGAACCTTGGAAGTGGTACCTTGAGGTTACTTCATGAAATAGAGAATTATTGATTATGTGTTCGGTCGAGGATTTTACTATTGACATTATACCTTTGAGTGAGATTGGTTATAGCTGAGTCCCTTGCTGGGACAGTAAAATTTTGTTGATTATTTCTGTACATTTGAAATGTCGTATTGTTAAACTTTCACATCAATTGTTGCTTTTACACTCATTCATGCACGATGGAACATTCCCTGCCGAGTGATTATTATTTATGCATGAAGGAACATTCCGTGCCAATTGATTATATTTATGCACGAAGGAACATTTTGTGCTGATTAATTATATTTATGCACGAGGGAACATACCGCGCCGATTGATTATTATTTATGCACGAGGGAACATACCGTGTTGATTGATTATATTTATGCACGAGGGAACATACCGTGCTGATTGATTATTATTTATGCGCTAGGGGACATTCCGTGCCGATTGATTATTATTTATGCGCAAGGGGACATTCCGTGCCGATTGATTATTATTGATGCACGAGGGGAGATTACGTGCCAACTCATTATTGTTTATGCGCGAGGGGACATTCCGTGCCGTGTGATTTTGAGGTTATACACGAGGGGTCATGCCGTGTTTTCCTTGTCTATTATACTTGTCCGGGCTGATATTTCCTGTTTCACTTCTACATTTCCATTAGTACTTGATTCTACTGTTTTAGAAATTGTTGCCCCTCTTATCCCCAACATGTTCTTCCGCGTGACTGTATTCTTGTTTATTTTCTGCTATACTATTGAACTGCACAGGTACAATTTGTTGTCGTGTCCTAGCCTCGTCACTACATCACCGAGGTTAGGCTAGGCACTTACTCAGTACATGAGGTAGGTTGTACTGATGCTACACCTGCACTTCTTTATGTTGTGCAGATCACGCAGCCGGACCCAATGGACATCGTCAGTGGGAGTGTCCGTTAGTCCATTCCAGATGACACCGAGGTAGTTCCTCATGGCGTTCGTGGATCTCGGCGTCCCTGTCTATCTTTCATTCTGTCATTTATGTGTTTTCCAGACAGATACATCATTTTATTTTCAAACTGTTGTTTTTAGTCAAATATTAGACTGGTTCGTGAGGTTGTGACTTCACTTCTGGGTTTGTACTTAAAAGGATTTCTCCGTTATTAGCTATTGTCATTTAGACTTATGTTAATGTTTCCGCACTTTATCTCTATTATCTAGTCAGTGTTTGCTATTTTCACTTGATAATAAATCAATTCAGTTAACACGTTGGCTTGCCTAGCGGGTGCAACGTTAGGAGCCATCACAGCCTGAAGGTGGGATTTCGGGTCGTGACAAGTTAGTATCAGATCACTAGGTTTCTTAGGTCTCACAACTCACGAACAAACTTGGTGGAGTCTTAGGTATCGGTACGGAGACGTCTGTACTTATCCCCCAGAGGCTGAAAAGTTAGGAATAACTTCACTTTTCTTCTTTTCTTTCGTGCGATTTTAATTCTAAAAATGCTAATTGAGTTTCAATTCTATTCTCTGGCAGATGGCGAGAACGCGTGCTTCCTCATCTACCGATCAGCAACCGATTCTCCTGTTACAGATCCTACGAGGGGCCGAGGTCGTATTAGAGGCTGAGGCAGGGGCAGGGCTCAGCCCAAAGCAGCAGCCCCAGTAGAGGACCCACTGGTAGACTTTTCCGGTGAGGTTCCTACCCAGACGGTTCCAGTTGGACCAGCTCAGGTCCCAGAGGGGTTCGTTGCCACCCCAATGCTTCAGGACGCTCTAGTCTGCTTAGTGGGACTCATGGAGAGTGTGGCTCAGACCAGTTTTCTTCCTACTGCACCAGCCGTCTCTCAGGCTGGGAGAGGGACCCAGACTCCTGCTACTCTCACACCAAAGCATCTAGATCCTAAGTTCCAGACTCCGGTACCTCAGACGGACGGAGTAGCTCAGCGGGCATTGTGGCCCCGGCAGTTGTGGGAGCAACTATATCAGCAGATGCTTTATGGAGATTGGATAGATTCACCAAGTTACTCACTACTACACTTACTGTTGCACCATCAGAGGATCCCCAGGATTATTTGGACAGATGTCATGAGGTTCTTCGGAACATGGGCATAGTAGAGTCCAATGGAATTGATTTTGCTACTTTTCGTCTTTCGGGTTCCGTCAAGACTTGGTGGAGAGACTATTGCTTGACCAGGCCAACTGGGTCTGCACCATTGACTTGGGCTCAGTTCTCCGAATTATTTGTGGGGAAGTTCCTTCCAGTTACTCAGAGGGAGGATCTTCGGAGGCAGTTTGAGCTCCTCCAGCAGGGATCTCTGTCTGTCACTCAGTATGAGACCAGGTTCATCACTCTAGCTCGACATGATATTATGATACTCCCCACTGATCGTGAGAGAGTGAGGAGGTTTATTAAGGGTTTGGCTCAGCCCATCAGGCTTCATATGGCCAAGGAGTCAGGTACTGATATTTTATTCCAGGATGCGGTCAACGTGGCCAGGAGGATTGAGATGATTATGTCAAAGGGTGGTGGTCAGGGGGATGACAAGAGGCCCCGTCACTTTGGTCGATTCAGTGGAGACTCATTTGGGGGCAGGGATTCTTCAGGCAGAGGTCATCCTCCCAGACCCTATCAGTCGGCACTTCAGGTGGCTCACAGTGCACCGCTAGCTCCTATTGGTGCACCACCAGCTCCTATTAGTGCACCACAATCACCTATCAGTGCACCGCTGTTTCAGAGTTTCCAGGGTGTTTTTCAGGGTCGACAGGGCCAGTTCCAGAGTTAGAAGCCACATCAGTAGAGAGCTTGTTATTATTGTGGTGGTTTGGGGCATATTTCCAGGTTTTGCCCCCGAGGTTCTGGTGGGTCTCAGTATCAGGGTTCCCGTGTCATGGTTCCCGCATCAGGTGCACCCCCACCCTCAGCCAGCTAGGGGTGGCGGTCGGGGTGCCAGAGGTAGAGGTCAGACTCATAGAGTTGGAGAACATGCCACGAGAGGTAGAGGTCAGGCCGCAGTAGGTCGACCCAGAGACGATCAGGTTGGAGGGGATCAGCCCCGGTGCTATGTTTTTCCTGCCAGGCCTGATGCTGAGGTTTCTGATGCAGTTATTACAGGTACGGTTTCAGTTTGCAGCCGAGAGGCTTCGGTGTTATTTGATCCGGGTTCTACATTCTCCTATGTGTCTTCATATTTTTCCCCTTATTTGAGTATGCCCCGTGATTCCTTGAGTACTGTTGTGCATGTGTCTACACTGGTGGGTAATTATATAGTGGTAGATCGAGTCTACCGTGATTTTCTAGTAGCTATTGGTGGTTTGGAGACTCAGGTTGATCTTTTGCTCCTTGATATGGTTGACTTTGATGTTACATTGGGGATGGATTGGTTATCCCCTTGTTTGGAGTGGAGGGGACTCCTAGTCATTCTTCTGGTAGAGTTATTTCTTATATGAAGGCTCGGCGCATGATCGAGAAGGGTTGTTTGGCCTATCTGGCCTATGTTCGTGATTCTAGCGTCGAGGTTCCTTCCCTGAAGTCTGTGCCCGTGGTTCGTGAGTTTCCAGAGGTATTCCCTGCTGACCTGTCGGGTATGCCACCCGACAGGGATATTGATTTTTGTATTGAGTTAGCTCAGGGCACCCAGCCTGCTTCGACTTTGACGTATAATATGGCCCTGCCAGAGTTGAAGGAGTTGAAG
The DNA here is from genome assembly GCA_005239505.1 of Nicotiana paniculata. Lineage (NCBI taxonomy): Eukaryota > Viridiplantae > Streptophyta > Magnoliopsida > Solanales > Solanaceae > Nicotiana > Nicotiana paniculata. The sequence continues at coordinate 85,441 of ML347505.1, forward strand.
GATCAGTTACAGGATTTGTTGGATAAAGGCTTCATTAGGCCTAGTGTCTCTCCTTGGGGTTCTCTAGTATTGTTTGTCAAGAAGAAAGATGGCTCGATGAGGATGTGTATTGACTACCGGCAGTTGAATAAGGTTACTATTAAGAACAAGTATCCTTTGCTGAGGATTGATAATTTATTCGACCAGCTTCAGGGTGCTTCGGTGTTTTCCAAGATTGACTTGAGATCTGGTTACCACCAGCTGAGGATTAGGGCGTCTGATGTCCCTAAGATAGCCTTTCACACTCGTTATGGGCATTATGAGTTCTTAGTGATGTCATTTGGGCTGAAAAATGCCCCCGCTGCTTTTATTCACCGGGTGTTCAGGCCTTATTTGGACTCAGTTGTGATTGTCTTCATTGATGATATATTGATATACTCTCGCAGCCGAGAGGAGCATGAGCAACACCTTAGAGTCGTCCTCCAGACTCTGAGGGATAGTCAGTTGTATGCAAAATTCTCCAAGTGTGAGTTTTGGTTGAGTTCGGTTGCNCAGATTGGCCTAGACCCGCCTCAGCTACAGAGATCCGGAGTTTCTTGCGCTTAGCAGGTTATTATCGCTGGTTTGTGGAGGGCTTTTCATCCATTGCAGCCCCGATGACCAGGTTGACTTAGAATAGTGCTCAGTTCATGTGGTCTGATGAGTGTGAGGCGAGCTTTCAGAATCTCAAGACATCCTTGACCACGACATCAGTGTTAGTTTTGCCTACAGGTTCAGGACCGTATAACGTGTATTGTGATGCTTCACGGGTTGGGCTTGGTGCAGTATTGATGCAGGATGGAAAGGTTATAGCCTATGCTTCTCGTCAGTTGAAGGTTCATGAGAAGATATGTCCAGTTCATGATTTGGAGTTAGCAGCTATTGTGCATGACTTGAAGATTTTAAGGCATTAATTGTATGGTGTGCCATGTGAGGTGTTCACGGATCATAAGAGCCTATAGTATCTATTCAAACAGAAGGAGTTGAACATGAGGCAGAGGAGATGGTTAGAGTTGCCGAAGGATTATGATATTACCATTCTTTATCATCTGGGGAAGGCCAATGTGGTGGCCGATGCATTGAGCCGAAAGTCAGCCAGTATGGGTAGTCTTGCTTATTTGTCAGTCGGAGAGCGATTTCTTACTTTGGATGTTCAGGCTTTAGCCAACCGATTTTTGAGATTAGAGGTTTCTGACACTGGAAGTGTTTTGGCCCATACCGTAGCCCGTTCTTCATTGTATGACCGTATTCGGGCCAGGAAGTATGATGATCGTCATTTATGTGTTCTTAGAGATAGAGTCAGGCACGGAGATGCCAAACAGGTTACGGTTGATGATGAGGGAGTTTTGAGGATGCAGAGTCGGATTTGTGTACCTGTTGTGGATGGTATTCGTGAGTTGATACTTCAGGAGGCCCATAGTTCCCGGTATTCTATTCATCCAGGTGTCGCAAAGATGTACCAGAACTTGCGGCAGCACTATTGGTGGCGGAGGATGAAGAAGGATATTGTAGCTTATGTAGCTCGGTGTTTGAACTGCCAGCAGGTTAAGTACGAGCACCAGAGACCCGGTGGTTTGATGCAGCAGATTCAGCTTCACGAGTGGAAGTGGGAGCGTATCACCATGGACTTTGTAGTTGGACTCCCACAGACTCAGAGGATGTTTGATGTAGTATGGGTCATTGTGGATAGGCTGACCAAGTCAGCGCACTTCATCCCCGTATCAGTTTCGTATTCAGCAGAGAAGTTGGCAAGGATCTATATGAGAGAAATTGTTAGACTGCATNGCTGGAGAGTATTTCAGTGAGAGTTGGGCACACATATTGATTTGAGCACCGCATTTCATCCTCAGACGTACGGACAGTCCGAGCATACTCTTCAAATTTTGGAGGATATGTTGCGAGCTTGTGTCATGGACTTTGGTGGTTCATGGGACCAGTTCTTTCCTTTAGCTGAGTTTGCCTACAACAACAGCTATCAGTCGAGCATTCATATGGCTCTGTATGAGGCGTTGTATGGTAGACAGTGTCGCTCTCCAGTCAGATGGTTTGAGCCAGAAGAGGCTAGATTGTTGGGTTCTGAGTTAGTCCAGGATGCCTTGGACAAGGTGAAGATCATTCAGGATAGACTTCGTACAGCTCAGTCCAGGAAGAAGAGTTATGCGGATCGCAGAGTTCGAGATTTGGCATTTATGATAGGCGACCGAGTATTTCTTCGGGTGTCGCCCATGAAGGGCGTGATAAGATTTGGAAAGAAGGGCAAGTTGAGCCCTAGGTACATTGGTCCACTTGAGATTCTGGATAAGGTAGGAGAGGTGGACTACAGACTTTCCTTGCCACCTAGTTTGTCAGCCGTGCATCCAGTATTTCACGTATCTATGCTCCGGAGGTATATTGCAGATCCATCTCATGTACTTGACTTCAGTGGTGTCCAGTTGGACAAGGATGTGTCTTATGAGGAGGAGTCGGTAGCCATATTAGACCGGCAGGGGCGATGATGCGAGACTAAATTTCATAGTTTAACATGTGATATACCTTACATTTTATGCGCATTAAT